>JACXGJ010002342.1:9293-67424 GCA_016801105.1 Esox niger | reverse complement strand
TTATTGCCTCCAATTGGGGAACCTATTTATGTTCAATGTTTCCACACGGTCGTGTGGTTCATTTTGGTTGTTAGCCGAAGGCGCTACTACCCAGTTGTAAGTTTGTTTGTTACTTTTCTTTCTTCAATTAAAACATGGTTTACCATTCAAACAGCCGTTCTGCCTCTGCCTATCTGTCCAAACCCCAAACTTATGACAAGATCTCTTAAAATGACCTGATGTGAAATCATCTGATGGCTGGTCAAAAGTAAAAAGATCTGAATTGGGCTGGTTATCAAGTTAGCCTATGTGTTTATACATTAGTAATTATCACTGGGTGTGAGAGAGACCATACTTGTTCATGTGCTTTACATACACACATGGAAATGTATGTCTGCAGAGGTTGGACTGGGAAGGGCAGATATCAAAAAGAATACATAGTTATCTAGCTCTACAGTTAATTATGAAACCGGGAGTATTCCAGCTAACAAGGGCTAACGACGTGTGTCATAGGAGACACTGGCAGCTAATTGACTATATAATTACATAAAACAACCTGAACTGGCATGGATATTTGTTCAATGAGAAGATATCAAATTAGCTGAACTGTGACATTTTAGCAGTTCTTAGAAGATTGGCAAAATAAAGAGAGCTAGAAAGAAGAGGTGGGGAGGGGAGTGGGAAATTAGTCTTTAAAAGGGACTGATTTGCATTAAACACATACTGTAGATAAAACAGCAGCCTAATGTAGCACCACAAAATGCAGCACGCTGCTGGCTCTTCCATAAAGTGGTTGTGGATTGTATTTGCATATGGTCCCTCATTCTACAGCTCGCTATATGCACTTAATTCACTAGAGCATGTAAGGTTCTCCTTTACAGTATACTAGTAGGGATATACAAAAACAATTATGATTTAAAGGCGATACACAACATAGCTGATCAGCCCTATCACAAAAAAGCTAAACCACAATATGAAGCAGATCAGATATCCAGGAAAGAGAATGCAAGTTGCTCAGTCAGCTAGTCACTCAAGTCATATGTGACAGAGCTGTACCTTAGAAAAATGACATAGAGGACTAAATTAAACCGTTAACAAGCACTCAATCTCACTGCTACGGCAGATTATAGGGTATCAATAATACAGCTCCTGGTACCCTGTCACTCCCTAGAGGCCAAAATAGCCCCATGCATTATTCAATAAGCACTACTGCAGTATTCCTATCTTTTTTACAGAATGATTGGCAATCAACCGTTAATTATTGCCCTTGTGGACAACAGTGTTTGAAACGTAGGGTAGAAGAAATAAATGTAGTCTTACTAAAATGCTTAAAAAACAGAGAGACAAGTGAGAGAATAAGACTAAACAGGAGAACGATGTGACCACTATTCAAACATGTTTTGCCCTGTAAAGTGCCTGTGGTGATCTTGGAGGGAGGAATAGTGTGTGGTTGAGGTATTTGGTTTTTCGCTCCACTCACTTAACGTCAGCATTCTCCCACACAATGAGACAACAGAAGACACTTCAAAATAGGGCCAGCATGGCCTTGATCAATTGAACACCTGCATCCAGCCTTATAACCAACCTGACAAGGACACACAATGGTACATTTAGTGTAGTGTGTGTATGCAGAACAGGCTCTTCCTACATCATTCTCCCCTCTTGGTCTTTCTTTAATATAGTCTCCCTTGAGAAGGCTAAGCATGTCCACATTTTTCCCTTTACTTTTGCACCTAAAAGAGCTTCTCTGTGCATTGTCCAGGACTACACTATTTTATACAAACACTAACTTCACATGCTTTCGACAGAGAACGCTTTTGCATGTCCACTCTCAGTGGAGCCAGTGTTGTGCTAATTATCCTGAACGTTGCCACACCTAGAGAGAACTGCAAGTTGCCTACAGATCTGAGGGAGAGAAATAAACACAGCTGCAAGGAAAAAAATAAAAGTCTCTCCTCAATCCCCTCTCTATTATCGTTCCTGTTTAAACTTTCTTAGTATTTTTAAATACACAGCCTTGTTAGGGAGCATTATTGGGAGACCAAAACTTGGATGATGCATGTGCTCACGGCAAGTTAATGCAAACAGTGAGCTGCTGCAAACTGAGACCTGAGTTCATCGGTTTATCATTGTTGGCCTGTCAAGGCGTGGGAGTGCATAATGGAGGAAGCAGTATCTGTGCTTTCACTGAACTTACTAAGCCTTGCATTGGCAAAACAGCATGTACTGTCACATTGCCGCAATGTCCAATATCAAAAAGATATACATATTGCCCTTTGATGGATGGCCATGACAGATTTTGACGTTAACACATTTGTAGCATAAAAATACTATGGTACTGTAATGAAAAAGCAGCCAATTACATTAAGTAAAACATAAAGTTCTGATCTGCATTCCTCTGCGGATATGAGTTGGTCCGTCAGTGAGGCTCAGTGTCCCAATTCCAAGACGGAAAGCAATTCAAGGGAGGGATCCTCTCGAGGAACGCCTGGAATTCTGAAATGTTATTCTAACAGGAAAGTTTATTTTAGGCTTTCATCTAGAACCAGGGGATAGTTTTTGCTAACAACAGTGCTCCTCTCGTTCCACAGACCAATAAGAATAGATTATTTTCCATGCCCACCCCCCAAAAAATACAGATGAAAACAAGAAAAAGGCTAAATCTCAAATCGCATATCTGTATACTATATGCCAGATTTGTATGCGAGGAAGATTAGTATGTCTCAAAATGAAAAGAGTATGCCGATGTCTCCGGATGGTCTACTATTTCTGTGGCTTTCCGAGTTATACGCATGCTTTTTGGGGTAATATAGATCACAAACCCTTGCGCTGTGTAAAAGAGAAGAGGTTTACACGTTTCTCACGTTTTTTCACCAGACAAAAGTCAGTTATCGTTACCTATATTGAAAAGCTAGTTATTGTATCAATGTTGTTCATGAATTAAAGAAAAACAAACGTGCCATGAAATTAAATTATTTCGTCAGTGTAAATCTCGTCTTCAGTCTCATTAGCAATTGCTCAATTGTTTTGACTATTCCTAGTAAGCAGGGGTGGGTACAGAACAGAAAATCTGTACTGAAGAAAAAGTACTGTTACTCGTCCTAAAATATACTCAAGTAAAAGTTGAAGTACCCCCTGAAAAAACTACTCAAGGAAGAGTAAAAGAGTACTTAGTCAAAAATGCACTTCAGTACTAGTTACATATTTTGTTCAAGACATTAATGACATTGTAACAAGGAAAAATGATTTAAGTACAAACGCAAACCTAATATTTTATGTTTGAATAGTAATTTGTTTTCCAGTCAGCCTAAAGTACTGCAGAATTGAAAACAAAATAAATAATACTCTATTTCTATTATTAATCTGTGTTGCAAATAAGATTCTTGCAAATTAAGACCATTATACGTGTTACTGGTAAAAAAAAGTATGCTCAGTACATTTTGTCAATTCTTTGTTATTAGTAAGTCAGTGCAGTTAGTGGGTAGAACCACTAACTGCACTGCAACTAAACTTTCTGGTTAGCAGCAATTGCTTTCAACTAAAATCTAGCTAGCTAGACTGGGTATGTTGCTGCTAACTAAAGTGCATTACTAAATAATAAAGTTCAGGTCAAGCCCAATGATGAACCACTAATACAAATATACTAACAAGCTGTAGTGTTATACGTTGTAGTTAGCTAGAATATTACATTATCATTAGGATATACTGCACTTCGTTGTACTGTATTTGTACTTATTCAATGAGAAAAAGGTTAAATAAAAAAAGAAGATATCTATAATAATAGGATTTAGCTGGATAAGTAGCGCTAAATCCTATATGTAGCGCTAACCTTACCTCTATGTTTGCGGAGGTATGAAGATGAGTTATTGAAAGCTGAGATGGTTGAGTCTTTGGGAATAAAAAGACAACTTATGATGATGGCTATGTTGCCTGTAATAAATGTAATCGAAATGTCGTGCAAGTGTGGCCAGGGATTGGAATTTCCCTCCTCAAAATCCTCCAAATCCACTTTCCATGTCCGTGGCGGAGTCTGTAGTTGAATTAGCTAAATCTGTGCTCGCATTCCAACGCAAATTTAAAGGAGCGATAGGAAACACGCAAACTAAACCCAACCTCAAATCACGAAACGAAAAAACGATTTGAACAACTGAAAACAAAATTGTTACACAAGAGTAGGTGAAATGTAATGGGGTGAAGAGTACGATTTATTTAAAAAGAAATACTTGAGTAAGCGTTAAGAGTACAGCCGCCCCAGAAAGTAATTAGAAATGTACTCGTTCCTCTGAAACAACTATTTTACTCATTTGTGTGACTTGTAACGCGTCACTACCCAGCCCTACTAGTAAGATGCTACCTTAAAATGGCCAGTGGCAAAAGCCATACAGTTCATAGATGTTATTTATGGTGGAAGTAAACTTCATAAGAAACGTTAGTCCGTTTAAAACAATGCTTGATGGAGTCTAGCTAAATATGCAAATTTGGGAAGATGTTGATGCGTCACAAAATCCTCTAATATTGAGAAGTGATTTTGACGAGGTAGTATGTCCGAAAAGGTCCCAATAGTGGCATACAAGCTTACTATCTACTAAACAGTGCTTACTTTACCGTCAACCGCGAAGTACGTAGTGTGCGATTTGAGATAAAAGCGAACTACGTCGTCTTCATCACGTGGTTGACCTAGGGTGGCTTAAATATTGAACAGTGCGCAACATCCTAACGAGATGCTTCCTGGCATGTAAGTGACCTGGTGAAGAACTTTGCCAAAATGTTATAGAAGTTGTTGTCATGATGATTAACTGTCATAGCAATTTCGTTAGCCTAAACAGAAAAAGATGTACAGCACGTTAGCATCAATTATGTTAGGTTTGTAATGGGCTGAAATATTAATAGGTCTAATTGCCAGGGGAAAGTTTCTTACCTCACTATTTTTGTCTTCTCGTCAGTAACGCTGGCTACTTCGTGAGTAAACTTTTGCCCGTTTACTCTCTCCCCTCTAGCTCTGTCCCTCTCGTGCTCATTAGATGGTCCGTTTAAAACTGGAAACGCTTTCGATTATCTCAGTAGTCTACTCTCGAAATAGTACACGTGTGAATTGCCCGACTGACCATCAGGGTTATTGAGCGCGTCAAAGGTGACATCTAGCGATGACAATAGGCTAGTTCAACCAGTTTCATTTGCGCCCCCTTTCTTGTACAGGAGGTGGCAGTAATACAATTTCTGTGTTGCTGTTTTCAGCCAATGAAAACAAGCTGTGTTTGTAGGTTATATTTTTAGGAAGTGTAGCAGGAGCTGAATCACCAAAATATAATTTGACAAGCGTTCTACTCAAAATGTCAAAATTACACTTGTTACAAACGTTTTTCTCTGACAGATTAACAGCAGTGGCCGTAGAGATATCAGTGGCAGTGGAAAAGGCGTTTTTAGAATATCAGGACGAGATATCGCGTACAAAGGAGGAGAATCAACGACTGCAGAGGCTGCTGGATTCTGTTTTTAATCCCGATTTAAAATTACATATAGCAGGTAGGATAGGTAATTTGTAGATTTTTGTAATTTATATGTTTTTAAAGGGATGGTACATTCACAGAAGTTACATTCTATGTAGCTAACTAACGTAGCTTTTTTCATGACATCTAACATATGTAACCGTAGTAATTGGTGAAACACAACTACCATATATTACATGTGTACGATTTCATGACAGCATAATCCCCACAAATTGGTATTTCATAATTTTTGTGACAATGACCGTATGCTATTTCTTTCAGGCCCGTATTAGCTGCCTGTGAGATTCTATGTCATAAAATTTTACAGCCGCGAGTGGGCGCTATGTAACTTTTAAGCATATAAAAACGTAATTTTCAGTTAAACGTGAGAATCTTTCGGACGATTTTCAGTAGTTTGGACTTACTCAATTTCTAGATGATCCGTCAGACAGTGGAATGATATGAAATAGCTTGGAAATGTCTCAAATGCATGTGCATCAATTATAATTATTTTGATCTTGACGTTACCCATATGGTTAAGACCAAAACCAGACCACGTTTCTAATCTTTATGCATGGTTGGACCCTGTCAAGTTACTCTAGTAACTTTCTAATCTTTAACCTGCTTTGGGTGTGGGTGCACTTTATTGTAATTTTAGCCATATGTGATGATTAATGTAAGGCTGTACTTACCTTTTCCAAATAAGGAAATTGCATCTCTGTCTTTCAACTGCAGAAATAATTTTTGTGTGTGATGTGTTCGATTGTATTACCTTAATGAACCTTAATGAATGTCAAAATAATGATTTCTAGCTTCTGCAACGGACATTAACACTTGATAATGTTGAGCAGAAAAAAGCTGACAATTAATACCTTAAGTTCTTGAAAGGGAACTCCGCCTACATCCATAGGTATAAGAGGCAACTCTGGGCTGGCCAATTGGACCTGTTTAAAAAAAATTAAAACTGCTTTAAATGTATTTCCTGTGGGGTAGACTGGTCCAACAGCTGAGTTGCTGCTGCAGCATGGGTTAGAATCAGACCCACTGCTCATTCAGCAATAAAAGTGATATCTAACTGTTCTACTGCTTCGATCGCTATACAGTTTAAAAATGCCTGAATATAATTAAAACAGTAAATTGTTATGTCCTGTTAATACTTCCAGAACCACCCCAGCTAACGCTTACTGTCTCCGGAGATGAGGTCCCGTCTGACCAGCAGCACTCTGAACGGGAATGGAGCGATCAAGAAGACGCAGAGTTCTTCATCTCCTGTGTTGAAAGTGACAGTGATCCAGACTCATCCCAAGTCTCAGATATTTATCAAACGGGAAAGACTGCTGCGGAAGTGATTAAGACAAAATCTGAAGGGGATGATGGTGTATCAGAATCGACCAGTGCCGCTCCCCTCACACAGATAAAGCCTCTCAAAATAAAGAGGACACAGTTAAAGAAAGGACAAAGTTCTTATGTCTGTGATGAAGGCAAAACAACAAGTAAACTGGATGAGCCACCAACTGCTCGAACCAGGAAGAGGTCCTACAGCTGTAATGAATGCACAGCAACCTATGACAGACCATGTCATCTGGAAACACACAAGAGGACTCACACAGGTGAAAAACCATATGAGTGCACTGACTGTGGCAAGCGCTTTAACCGTAAGCACTGCCTGCACGTCCACATGTTAACTCACACAGGGGAGAAACCGTACTGTTGCCATTACTGTGGCAAATGCTTCGCCCTGAACACAAGGCTGATAGATCACCTAAGGATCCACACAGGGGAGAAACCATACAAATGCCCTTTCTGTGCCAGATGCTTCACGTTTCCATCTCACCTAAGTCGTCACAAGAAGCTCCACACAGGGGAGAGACCATTCCAATGCAACATATGCGGGAAATGCTACACACGGAAGGAGCACTTGACTGACCACATGCGATCCCACACTGGAACAAAACCATACAGCTGCAAGCAGTGTGGCAAGAGCTACGCACTACAGGGAAACCTGCGATTGCACATGGCAAGTCACACAGGGGGGAAATCATGCAAGTGCCCTGTGTGTGGACTAGGGGTTCTAAATTTAAGTCGCCACATGCAAGTACATACAGGGGAGAAACCACACCAGTGCCAAGATTGCGGGAAGTGCTTCAACCGAAAGGAAAAACTGACCGAGCACCTACGGACTCACACAGGAGAAAAACCATATCGCTGTCAAAATTGTGGCGAATGCTTTAGGCTTAATGTAACCCTGAAAAAACACATGGCAACACACACTGCTGCAGTGAGTACCTCTCCATGATGACAACTCCATGAGGACAAACAGGGACACATTTTTTCATTGCAAGTTTCAGCCGAATTGTTTATATTGTTAAGAGCCAATTTGAATACGAAAAAAGTTGCTTTGTTAAATTGTAATTATTTAGGTGTTTTGTTTGACTTGTTTTTGAATAAAGGGTACTGTTGCATGTTAGATAAACACATCCAACTGACTAGAAATCTTTACGCTTTAGTCACCAAACCACTTATTTTTGTGAATTCGATTACAATTAAAAAAATCAACATGAATTTCACTGACACAATTATAGACATTCTGACGAAATTACTTGACTGCATAGCCTTTGGCCAAAATACATGCAGATAAATATTTGATTGATGATTTAGCATTGAAAGCCCATGTACGCTTATAATATTCTGAACATGAAATTTCCTTATGTTAATATTCCCTTTATGTTGAACATTTTTGGACATGCAGTTATAGATTTCTGGAATCTACAACTACAAAAATTGGTTATTAAAACAAAATCTGTCTTTAAAAAAGTGCATGGTTCTTAATATATTTGGGAATCAATTTCTTTTCTGTATGTTTACTTCAATGATTGATCAAAACTTCTCTTGGCTCATATCCCTCTGCAATTGAGCTTTTGGAACATCAAATCAAAATCTGATCACAACACAATGAATTGTGATCAACAGAAATTTCTAGTAAACTCTAAAACCAATACACAAAAGTATTGCTTTCTTAATGAACCAGCACCTCAGTTGTTATTTCTGGTACTTAATAATAGTTAGAAGGGTAACTCATTGATAATTGTTGTTAAGGGAATTAACTTACTATAAACACCCAGAGAGTTATAAGGACAGGTGTTTGAATGCTAGCTCCTGCATCACAGTTTTTTCTTAGAAATCCATTGTTTCTTTAACATAAAAACTGGAATTGTGTGATAAACTGGAGCTTCATATTTTTAACTTCAACAGTATCCTCATGTTTTAATGAAGCACCGTTTAACCAACCAGTACTTGGCATTTGATGACATACCATTTTTTGGACCCTCATACCTTGCTACAATATCCAGTTTAATGTCAGTGTTTAATTTCTAGTTTTTGTGTGTTCCTTATGTTTATTTTGTTTGTCCATGTTGTTGTCACTGTTAACTTGTGTAAACACCTTTGCTGGCGTTTGTCCTTTAGTTTGAAAGTGTGTATTCTAACATTTATTTTAAATTTTATTTTAAAGTATGACAAAACAGCATTGCAAGTGTTAAATTTTTCCTGTCTCAAGTTTAATTCTTTACTTCCAATTATACTATAAACACTTGTTTATACACTGGTATGGGTAAGAAGTCAATAAAAACTATTTAAATAGTTGTATATGATGTTAACTGGCTTTTAAAAACAAACACTGCATTGTGACAATATTGACACAGATTTACAGTCTTAGTCAAGGCTGGTGTCAATGAAAACATGTACTGCTGTTGTTCTAGGCTGCTGGTTCTCAAACTATGATACATGTTCCACTGGTAGTATGTGGTGCTTCCTTTAGTGGATATATATTCTGTGACATTTTCTGTGGTGGTAAACGTTTGAGGACCATTGTTCTAGGCAATATAGTAAATAAGATTCTAGAAGTCTAAATTATAACATTAGATTGAGGAAGCTTCCAGGGGAAAAAAAGTGACTAGAATATAAGAATCAGACAAAAAACTAGGTAAGTAGGTAAAAATGTTTATAGGCTGTCATGGCACAGCAATGTATTTGGGAAGATGCAGTCCCTCATAACAGACCATGTCCATATCCTGTTCTCACAACCAGTCAGAGAGGTTCTCTTTGAGGAGAATTTGATGGACATTGAATTTCTTTTCTGGTAACATTAATGGATAAGAAATTAAGGGAAACCAAAAGAATGGATGGCAGATCTCAGAAAAAGGTGGTTGGTGGCAGTACATCGTGACATTAACATGTCACAAAAATGTGCAATACATATTTAATCGTAAATGTCTTCACTGAGGGGAACGTTGGAGGATGGCGGTACCTAAAAATGTGCGGTTACTACCATTTTCACATGGAATAGTCATTCAAAACAGACCTGGTGTTTGGGAAAGGCGATTGAAAACCCCTGCCCCTACAGAGGAAGACAAACAAGCCATTTTTGCTAACAATGGACTGCAGTTTCTGATCCAATCTAGATGCATAATTACTGTGCAGGCCCTGATCCCGCATTCCTGGATGTGGCATTAATAATGGTGAACAAGGAGCAAACGAGAAATTCTGTAGCTTCAAACAAAGCTGGAAAAACTGCCAACACAACACAATTTTCGTGTACAGTGGTTAAATGGGATCTGACAAAGACAGATTATTACACAAGGTACAGCAATTGTTTACTATCCAGCAATCCCGAAGTCCTCCTGTATCTCCTACTGTGTAATTCAAAACTAGGACACCAAATCTTACCTAAAGTAAGCCTACTGAATTAATATTGTACTAGCATTTGGCATGACCTTTAGTGTTGAAACTATAGTGCATGCCTAATGACTGAATTGGGTTAAAATGTATTATTCTTCACTCTTTGTGTTATTGACCTACCCCAATGCAAGGGGAATATATTGTACTAAAACATTTTTCTTTTTGTTTAATCACTCCTATCAATAAATGTGTTTTTCTTGTTCGCTGGGTCTGAAACAAGGATTTGGGCCAACTTCCTCCACTTCCTGCTTGGGTCAGTATGGATATGGTTCTCCAAGGATAACATTAAAGCCAACATGCCACCCGAGTTCAATGATTATTCAGACAACTGCAATGAACTCTGCTGCCAGACACCTTCCCTACTCATGCAGAGGAGTTTTCTTACAAGGGCATGTTTTCTTCTTACCTTCAAGGGCATGTTGGGAATGTCACCACATGGAGCTGTCACTTTTGTGTCTTCTTTGTATGCTGGTTCTGTGAGTGACAAGGAGATTGTTAGGTAGCCAGGAATTATTTCCTTAATTATCCCTGATCATGGCCTTTATGGTGAATGAGGGCTACCTCGTACAAGATCTGTCGGCCAGACAGCTTTTCTAAGGTTAGGGAGAGCATATCCATTGCCAGGCTTTGGGTGCATGTCAAAAGAATGATTCAGAGAGTAAAGGAGCTCAAGCTGTTTGAAACGGTCATCCCTCTGACAGTCAGGCAGCATCAACCAACTATTTGCGTTGCAGTGCTTGCTGATCAACTATCAAAATGGACCATTGGTCAGAGCATAGGCCAAGCCGGTATAAATGTACATTGGTTTTTGCTTTGGGTCACTCTGATTTGTAGCAATTGCTTGGGAGATGCTTTGGTGATCCATGCATAATCTTTCAAGAAAACCAACTGCATAATGTAATAGCTACATGTAATGAAATGGTTATTGGATATTAGCTGATTTTGTGCCTACCATAAAATCAGGTGAAATTCACAAATATCAAAATATGAACTGTATAATTTGTGGATTAAATATATCAATAACTTATAAGACTGCTATGCATATCAGTTGTTTGTCTAGAACTTGTATTGGCCTTAATAAGGAAACAAGTTTTAGTAAGCACCGAACAGAAAAAATGAAAGACTGAACAGCATGTCAATGAAATACAGAAGATATACATTTGTTAATAAATATGAACTGTTATTTGTTGAACTGTTGAAATTATACACATGAAAAAACATTCTTCATACAATCCATTTGTTTTTTCTTTACAGAACACTAATATTTGTTTTGAAAAGTTTCTACATGTGCTAAAATGTAACAACTTCAAACAAATACTAATCCTTAATATTCATTTGAAACAACTGAACTAGCACCCAAGCAGGGGGAAACATTCAGTTGCGAGACAGACTTTTCTTGCAAGTAGTGGTAAAAATGTGTGGTCAACCAGCTCTCAAATAGTGTTTGAAACTTATTGTACATCCTTTCAACTAGAAAGTCACACCAGCTACAACCTGTTAGAAAGATTTGACCTTGTACCTGCCAGTAGTAGGCATGTGATCTCTTCAACTTCAGCTCTCCATTCAGTTAAGACCAGTCCACATAACTTTGCACACCTGGCCACTTAGCCTCCAAGAAAACAAAGGAGGAGCTCACACTTGTGTCAAGTATGATGCCATCTGGAGGCGATCCTAACCATGGGGCATCTGGGTGGACTACAAAGCCACATGGGAAGAAGTTAAAAAATGTCAATGTGTAGCCCCCTTTTCATCTCCATGGTCTGCATACCAGATCCTTTGAACAAACCTTTCTGCTAGGTGGTCAGTGGATGGCTCCCCTGGTACATGACAAATCTCTGGAAAACGTAAGGATACTATTCTCCTTTTCCTACGCTGATGCCATTCAGTGCTGCTGCTCTGCTCCCTTGTACCAGCCTGGATTTTGTGTGACATCTCACAGGTTGTCTCTAATGCTTTGTCGTGGAGTTGCTCTTGAAGAGAAAGGATGTAGACACTGGGAAGACTGAAGTCTGCAGCCAACTAATGGAAGTGGTGTAGTAGGGGCATCAGGTATCTTCACAATTTCATAGGTTTCTGGCTGTGGAGGTTGATAAGAACGTACACTGCCAGCTTGCACAGGCCCAGAGGCAGACTCAACCAGGGGAACGTTGGTTGGCAGGTTCATGGTAGTTACATGAGGCGGAGTAAGTGGAGTAAAATGAGCATATTTTTCGGAGATATGGAGAAGGTCCATGTCAGGCATTTGTTCCGTGGAGAGCTTTGTAGAGGGAACTCCTGCAAAACATTTAAACTATTTTTGGCCATCATTGATTGCTCAAAGGAGTAAAATCTTCAGTACATTTATACAATAAATAAGGTTAGAGAAAATACAATGTTTTTACCTTTTGTAAGAAAACCATGAGACTATTTAACCAGATTAGAAAATCTTCATATTACCAATTTATAATTTATCACTATGGTTTGGATGTACCCACGTGTGCTAGTGAACAGCTCTGCAGCAGGCAACATATGGTTACCATGCGTTAGGCCTGTTAAAGCCTACCCACATTGTAGTAAGACCCCTTACAGATTGAGGTATTACAGTTTAAAACATCATCAACGCAATAAATAAGTTTGATTCAAAATTATATTGTGAACAGGACAAAGCACAACAGAACAGGCTATTTCTTGAATACCTATTAAAACATGTTCAAACATGACAGGACAAAACATGCTATATACCAGCAGTGCTTTCAAATTAATATTCACTTGAATAAGCATGGTATTTATCAAGGGAAGTGATCAAATTTCCTTGACAAGTTACAGCTCTACTCAATATTTAGGTACAATACATTTTTGGAAACAGATTTTGAACTCTTAATCAATGATTATATAAGCTCATGTCAGTTCCAGGTATCGCCAGCAAATCCTCCATCTTCTGTGACGACTACGCCATCCACTGCCC
Organism: Esox niger; assembly: GCA_016801105.1. NCBI lineage: Eukaryota > Metazoa > Chordata > Actinopteri > Esociformes > Esocidae > Esox > Esox niger. The sequence goes on along the minus strand of JACXGJ010002342.1, from coordinate 54,278 downwards.
ATCCTCCCCCTGCAGGAGGCAGGCTTCGGCGTTCGGCGTCACCGGCCTTCTAACATCATCGCCCATCTCACCAACTCATTGCACCTGTTGTCTTGTCCAGCGCACCTGATCATCATTCAGTCATTGCCCTCAATATATATGTTCCCTCTGCTCCCTTTGTCTTTGTGTGTTATTGTCTCTATGTTATGAGCATATGTCAGCTCACGGAATAAAAGGAATAGAAAACGTACAGACTCCGCAGTCCGCTCCACCTTTCTCGCACTCAGAAAGCGCTGACAGATTCCTGGATTCCATGGGAGATCTTTCCTTGCTGCTGCTCGGCATGTGGGCTGAATGTCTCATGTCCCAACTGTTTGTGCATCCTGTCTTTTTCCTTCGGTTCCTCTTGCAACATTCATTCTGTCAATGTCCAGGGATTCCACAATAGTGACATGATCCTGGTTTCTTTTTTAATAGACTTCGAGTGTCTTTATATGTTTTTCCTGCTTTCAATGTGTCCAGTTCCTTTTTCAACTTTTCAAGTCCTTTTTTCAACTTTTTCAGCCATTTTAATTGAGCCGACGCCTGAAAACATTCTCTTCTTCAAAGGTCTTTCAAGACTTTTGATGGAAAAATATATCATTACATTTTTGAGTTTCTGATAACACAATCAAAGACCAATGTGTTTTTTGTAATTCATCAGGTATTCTTTGAATTTCTTCCCATATTCTCTGTATATAAAAAAAATATATTCTGGAACAATGGCATATTTTTTAATTATCTCTTGGTGACAGCAATCTATTTTCAAGCTCTTTTTGATGTTATAAACCAATATGTAAGGAAACGCCTACTAGAACAGCTGAACTTTATTTGTGATTAATCAATCACTTCAAATGATGGCAGGTGTATAATGACTTCTAAATAACGTGAGTTTGAATGTGATTGGTTTACTCTGAACACAGCCACATCCCCAGTTATAAGAGGGTGTGCACACTTATGCAGCCAGGTTATAGTATTGTTTTATTTTTCATTTTCCCGTCTCAAAGATTTCAGGTTGTTTTTCAATTGAATTGTTGACATTATAGGTCACATTAAAAGTGGATGACATTCTGACATGATTTATCTTTGTTTCATTCTTTTACATCACAAAACCTGGCATTTTAACACAGATGTGTAGACTTTTTAAATACAATATACATTCACTGTGGCGAATAGAATACTTTCTTTTTAATGAGGCCTTAAGTATACATGTACAGTATATTAAAGAGTTTTACCTTGGTGGCTGAAGAGGGTGTCGAAAATATTGTGTTTCTGGATGTAGCACACAGTTCCCATCCAAAAGTCATTTAATTTGGTTAGTAGAGACTCTCCTTAACATTTCCTACAATACATTCACTGCGGCGTGTAGAATATTTTTTGCTCTATGATGCAATATGTATCCAGTGTACAGTATATTATAATGTGTTGGAATAGGAGAGGAGGTGGAAAGTATAGAGTTGTTGGATTTATCACAACAAATCCATATAACTAATGAACACCAACAAATTAAAAATAATTTCATCATCAAGGATTCATCAACTCTTTTTAAGACATAACATTTTTACAATAGTTTACTCCTTCTCCATTTCTCAGTGTGCTCCACGTTAGAATATTATTCATTATTCAAGTACTATTTAAACAATATTTTTCTTTATTTGTTAATGCAAAATATGTAGATATTCATTTTATTATCTATATCTGTACAATATACACAAAGGAAAGGGGCAAAATTGATTAATTTAATATTATTAATATTGTGTTTTACCGCAGACCTTCATTTTGAAGGCAAAATCTGAAAACCGGAAGTCTTTTTCTTGCTACGGAATCTCTAATGTTGCCAGCATGACGCTACTTTATTGCCGTTAGTTTCAGTGCGTTTTGTTTTAATTATTCCTTTGTCTCCACTCACTCTGAATCGGATGTACCAATCAGAAGCAATCTGGTTGTTACCATAGATAATAAAACTGTAGATGGGCTGATGTCATAGAGGCCCTAAAAATCAGAATGGAGCAATCTAACAGCCATCTTACCTGGGTCCTGTTGTATATTTATTCATTTCCAAAGATTGCAAATAACTGTGATTTTAAATTATAATACATATATTTGTAAATACTGTCGAGAATAAGGACTCCATATAAGGACAATGGGAGGGGTGGTAATGTCTGGGGTCATGTGTTAATGATGAAACAATCATGGAACAATGTTGTATAATATGTACTGTGGTGCAAAAAAGTATTTAGTCAGCCACCAATTGTGCAAGTTCTCCCACTTAAAAAGAAAAAAAATCCAGAGAATCACATTGTAGGATTTTTTATGAATTTATTGGTAAATTCCTCTGTAAAATAAGTATTTGGTCACCTACAAACAAGCAAGATCTCTGGCTCTCACAGACCTGTAACTTCTTCTTTAAGAGGCTCCTCTGTCCTCCCCTCGTTACCTGTATTAATGGCACCTGTTTGAACTTGTTATCACTATAAAAGACACCTGTCCACAACCTCAAACAGTCACACTCCAAACTCCACTATGGCCAAGACCAAAGGTCCAAGGACAACAGAAACAAAATGATAGACCTGCACCAGGCTGGGAAGACTGAATTTGCAATAGGTAAGCAGCATGGTGTGAAGAAATCAACTCTGGGAGCAATTATAAGAAAATGGAAGACATACAAGACCACTGATAATCTCCCTCGATCCGGGTCTCCACGCAAGATCTAACCCTGTGGGGTCAAAATGATCACAAAAACGGTGAGCAAATATCCCAGAACCACATGGGGGGACCTAGTGAATGACCTGCAGAGAGCGGGGACCAAATTAACATAGGCTACCATCAGTAACACACTACGCCGCCAGGGATTCAAATCCTGCAGTACCAGATGTGTCACCCTGCTTAAGCCAGTACATGTCCAGGCCCGTCTGAGGTTTGCTAGAGAGCATTTGGATGATCCAAAAGAGGATTGGGAGAATGTCATATGGTCAGATGAAACTAAAATATAACTTTTTGGTAAAAACCCAACTCGTCGTGTTTGGAGGAGAAAGAATGTTGAGTTGCATCCAAAGAACTGTGAAGCATGGGGGTGGAAACATCATGCTTTGGGGCTGATTTTCTGCAAAGGGACCAGGATGACTGATCCGTGTAAAGGAAAGAATGAATGGGGCCAAGTATCATGAGATTTTGAGTGAAAACCTCCTTCCATCAGCAAGGGCATTGAAGATGAAACGTGGCTGGATCTTTTAGCATGACAATGATCCCAAACACACCGCCCGGGCAACGAAGGAGTGGGTTCATAAGAAGCATTTCATGGTCCTGGAGTGGCCTAGCCAGTCACCAGATCTCAACCCCATAGAAAATCTTTGGAGGGAGTTGAAAGTCTGTTTTGCACAGCCCCAAAACATCACTGCTCTAGAGGAGATCTGCATGGAGGAATGGTCGAAAATACCAGCAACAGTGTGTGAAAACCTTGTGAAGACTTACAGAAAACGTTTCACCTCTGTCATTGCCAACAAAGGGTATATAACAAAGTATTGAGATGAACTTTTGTTATTGACCAAATACCTATTTTCCACCATAATTTACCAATAAATTCATTAAAAAATCCTACAATGTGATTTTCTGGATTTTCTTTCCTCATTTTGTCGAAGTGTGCCTATGGTGAAAATTACAGGCCTCTCTCATCTTTTTAAATGGGAGAACTTGCACAATTGGTGGCTGGCTAAATACTTTTTTGCCCCACTGTACGTCAGGATGTTTCACATCATAATGATACTTAAAATTCGCTTGTGATTGTGATGTGTTCCTGTGGAATAATGATGTATATGCGTTCTGTGTCTCTTGGCCATTAGTCAATTAACACAGCTGAAGAAAGGCCGCATTTACCGTGTACAGGAAAGTATTTACAGATTTAGACCGCAAAGAGCTTAGTCATAGATTAGAGTAAAAAGCAGTGCAAATGTTTTAAAAGCAGTATTTTTTACAGAAAATAATGCGTGATCCAATATTACCAGCGTAATGAAGATACAGCCAGCCGGTCGACGTCAAACATAGGTTTGTAGAACACATTGTGTCTTCTGAGATAAATGCTTCACATTTCTACAATATATTTAAAAAAAACAACACCATGTCACAACAATGGCCTTAAAAGTCATATCTAAAAAAGTTTTTGACAGTGCAGAATGTCTTTAGACTTCTTTATGAACTCAGACAAGTGTCTTGCTATTTGCTATAGTTTCAAAGTGCTTTAGGCTATCAGTAAGGAGGTTATTGTAATGTACCCGTCTTACAGATCCTACTGGTGGATAATCATGGACACTGGTCAGGTCTGATCCCTGACTTGTTAGTATTGTCGTGCCAACTCCTGTTTTTGTTATGGCGACTCCTATGGCAACTATGGTTGTTGTCATGAAAACTGTTGCCGTGACATCAACCAGTTGCCATAGGAGTTTCTGGGCAAGAACCAATGTAGCAGTTGTTTGATATTAAATTGAGGCATAAGGAGTAACAAAACAAATCAAGAACAAACGCATCACTGTCAGAAATAGCAATGGTCGTGGATGAGAGCGTGTTGAAATAGCAGTGTTCCCTAGAGGGGAGCCATGTTGAAATAGCAGGGGGCCTAGACCTTGTCCAACTCCTAAACGGATGCCTTCCATGGACATTTTAGCACTATAGAGTCAGTCTTCAAGCTGTGATGTTGGTTCAAATGCAGTGCCAAAACCACACCCCACATTGTCTCTATTTCAGGGTCACATTAGAAATTCTCCAAGTTCATGTAACACAAGGATAAAGTTTCTCCAAATCACCAACTCAGTCAGTATCTTCCCTCAGCCCATCCACTCAAGAGCGTATGTGGGATTTTTCTGGTAGAACACCCTTTTCTTTTGTAGAGGGAGACTGTTGAAATAGCAGTGCTCCCTTGAGAGGAGTGTGTTAAAACAATCTTTCATAGTGGGAGAGTGTGTTTAAATAGCAGTGGTCTCTAGTAGATAGTGTGTTGAAATAGCAGTTGTCTATATAAAAGACTGTATTGAAATGGCAGTGTTCATTAAAGAACAGTGAGCTGAAATAGCATTATTTCCAAAAGGAGCAGTAGGCTTAGAGGACAGTGTGTAGAAAAAGCAGTAATTACAGATAGAGCAGAAATTGTGCTGAAATTGCCATGGGCTGAATTTGTACCCATACCCATATTTGTACCCATACTTTGTACCCAGTAGATGGTCACTGGAGGCAGTAGCCCAGATCACTACACCAGGAGCGACTACAGGTAGGCTATACTGCTGTTGTGTGTTGTGTTCAGTGGCATCGGATACCATTGTCTAATGCTGTACTGCATCAGTAGCGCCGTCTACTGCTGTAATTTATGAAGCTCTCTGTAAGGTTTATATGCTTTCAAAATAACACCTATTCTTACAAAGACCTGACTGTCTCTCAGTAGTGCCGTCTACTGCTGTAATTTATGAAGCTCTCTGTAAGGTTTATATGCTTTCAAAATAATACCTATTCTTACAAAGACCTGACTGTCTCTCAGTAGTGCCGTCTACTGCTGTAATTTATGAAGTTCTCTGTAAGGTTTATATGCTTTCAAAATAACACCTATTCTTACAAAGACCTGACTGTCTCTCAGTAGTGCCGTCTACTGCTTTCATTTTGTATATCAATTATTGCATGTATCAACTATCAGTTTAAGTGATAAGACACAGACAGGGTATTGCCAAGGAGTGTTTGGCTGGGGGCCATAAGAAAGAAAAGGACATCATCCTAGATTATTCCTTCTTCATGTTGATGTGTAGTGAGTTGTTGACTGAGATCCCGCGAGGAGAAGGATTCACGCAGAGAAATGAAGAACACGATCGTAAAGGTAACATCCTTGTGTTGACTTTTTGTACGCTTTTTGTCGTGCCAACAGAGGCTGCATTTGTTCACAGAGGTCAAACAAGGAGGAAGGACACGCAAAGGGAGAATTTTGTTTAATGAGCTGCTTGTACCCGTAGGCTGAAATTATTCACTCATGTCACTCAAGGACTAAATAGGATGCGTGCGTGGAGGAGATCATCATCAAATGTTCCTTCCTTGTGTTGACATTGAATGAGATACTCTAGCCCTTAGAGGCTGCAGTTATACATGCACGTCAAGCAAGGTAGAAGCAGGGTTCCCACTGGTCATGGAATTTCTGGAATATCATTGGATTTTAAAAAGTATATTCCAGACATGAAGTCATTTATCAACATGTATTTTCCATGCAGTATTTTTATCCAGTTATTTTACGTATTTCCCGTGTTGTGTGTTGTTATGGTTAGGCTATTTAATTTATCAGCGTCCATTTTTCCCCTTCCTGCTCGTAAACAGGTAATCACTTCAGTCAAGATATGCTGTCTCCTGTACCTGCTCACCAAGGCAAAAATGCCAGGAAAATGTACATTTCAAGAGGTTTGGCTGCATAACAATGACTTCAAAGACTATGTTAGAAGTAGATGACAGAAAAGTAACATTTAAAGTTTGTAAAACTATTATATATCGAACAGATATGAGGGAGCACTTCGCAGCCACGCAAACAGTAAGACGAGTGCTACCCACATAAAGCTTACAGAGCATCATTTTTATGATGATCATAATTGTGCATTACACCGATCCGCCATAACATTATGACCACCTGCCTAATATTGAGTGGGACCTGTTTTTTCTACAAATGCTTAATTGGATTGAGATCTGGGGAATTTGGAGGCCAAGTTATCACCTTTAACTCATTGTTGTGTTTCTGAAACCATTCCTGAACCATTTTTGCATTGTGGCATAGTGCATGATCCTTCTGAAAAAAGAGAATGCCATCAGGGAATACCGTTGCCATAAAAGGGTGCACATGGTCTGCAACAATGATTAGGGGGGTGGTACATGTCAAAGTAACATCCACATGAAAGGCAGGACCCAGTTTCCCAGCAGAACATTGCCCAAATAACCTCTGTGTAAATATAACAATGTTGCTATTGCATTATTTTTATTTTCACTTAAAGCACATTGAATTGCTTCTAAGTATGAATTGTGCTATATAATTAAACTTGCTTGCTTGCTTGTTTGCAAAGCATCACACTGCCTCTGCCAGCTTGCCTTCTTCCCATGGTGCATCCTGATGTCATGTGTTGCCCACGCACCCAGCCATTCACGTGATATAAAAGAAAATGTGCCAGAGCAAGCCACCTTCTTCCATTGCTCCGTGGTCCAGTTATGATGCTCACGTGCCCATTGTAGGCACATATGCAACCAACTGCAATGCACTGTGTTCTGACATCTTTCTATCAGAAACAGCATTCACTTTTTCAGAAATGTCAGCTACAGTAACTCGCCGGTTGGATCGGAACACACAGGCCAGCCTTCGATCCCCTTGTGCATCAATGAGCCTTTGCTGCCCATGACCCTGTCGCTGGATCAACACTTTTCCTACCTTGGAACACTTTTGATAGGTACTGACCACTGCAGACCGGGAACACCCCACAAATGCTGTCGTTTTGGAGATGATCTGACCCAGTCGTCTAGCCATCACAATGACCCTTGTCAAAGTCGCACAAAACCTTACGCTTGCCCATTTTTCCTGCTTCTAATACATCAACTTTGAGGACAGAATGTTCACTTGCTGCGTAATATATCCCACCCACTGACAGGTGCCATGATATTTTCATTGTTATTCACTTCACCTGTCAGTGGTCATAATGTAATGGGTGATCAGTGTTTAAACAGTGAAAACATAGTTTTGTACTGAAACCGTCTGTGAACTAGTAAATAAAGCTTGCAAAATGATGGAGGATGCGTGCAGGGAGGAGACCATCTTGTAGTGTTGCTCCCTTGTGTTGACTTTTAGTGAGCTACTTGTGCCCTTCAAGGCTGCATTTGTTCACTCAGGTCTACCAAAGAGAAAGGAGGACGCCCGCAGGGAGAAGACCATTTTGGATTATTCCTTCTTCGTGGTATCTTTTATGGCGCTGTTCTACTGCATGGTACCAGCTCGACCTGGCTTTTGTATGGTTGCTATGATAAAATGAGTATCAATCAATTTGTTGGACTGTAAAAAGGGGGAAAATAATGATTTATAATACAACAAACACCTAGAAAACATTCACATCTTTTGTTTCTTTAAAATTACTTATTCACAATTACATTTATCCTCTGAGTATGTTTTCTCTGTACTTACTATCACCACCTTGCCTTGATGAGCAAGTCTCTGGAATTAGAATAAGTAGTATCAGTAAATGTATATATTATGTATATAAATACATGGAACGTTACAAACATTTTGATTCACTCCAACTTAGGTATATTGCTTGGTATTCATTAATTTAATAAAATATTAATCTAGATATACATTTGATATTTCTTTTAGCTAGATAGCCTAAGGTAAGTGAATGGACCAGCTAGTTGCTGTAGTAGCAACCTCAAAAATCCAGCACACTGAACCAGGTGCAGTGTTTCCTCTACATTAGCCTACTCAGCAGTGGTAGATAATTATTATTGATTATTATATCCTCTGCTGGCCTTAACACAAGCAAGTATATGCCTGGTGTGAGAAGTGGTTCTTTAAACAAATATAAAAAGGTTTTAGTGCCATTACCTGCACAAGAACCAACATGAGGACTGACAGCAATGGAGATAGAGCAATCAACAAATATCTCCTTACAGCCACCACTGCTACAAAACAGCTACAGAACAAACATATGCCATGACTGTATATAGGTTTACAGGCCTATATGAAAAGCTAATGGCTGGATTGTGTTGTGGCAATTTCTTAACTAATGTATTTTGGAGACATGTTTGCTTATCTATTACATGGTATGTAACTCTGGTCTTTGGTTGTGACATGCATCTGTATTATTTCAGAGAATCATTAGGTTCTCTGACCAACTCCTCAACTGGCTAAACCATTAAGGCTATCTGTCCTTGGTTCCTTAGGAATGTGAGTGTTGGGGGACGGTAGGGGCAGTTGTCCGTTTAGGTAAACACAAGAGTGAACATTCATGGCAGGATGGATAAGATGGGGGGATAACCCTCCTACCTGTGTGACCTAAGATTGATGGGTGGCATCTTGCCACACCCCTTTTAACTATAATAAATACGAGCTGTGCATGTAATTTACTTTAGAGACTCCTCGAATGATTATTCGGTAAGCATTTGACGCGTCTCTGTATTTGCAAATAAACTGCTAATTGTGCCAAGATAATTTTGTCTCTGTCTTACTCCTTTGAGTGTCTATCGATGAAATTTCCATCACAATTGACATCATGGTGACATTACAGTTACATTAATGTAAACCATAGAATAACCCTCATTCATTTCAACAAACATGACCATTCCTTTAGAAACACTTTTATGCCAAAATGCCAAATGTGCACACATGACAATAACATTTATTGTTACAAAACGTGTTAGTTTAGGGTTAAGCCTCTCCCCACAACAACAGTTATTTTCCAACATTGCCAAAATTCTGCATAGCTCTGCGCCAGCCAGGTCCAAGGTGCTCACAGCAGTTGTTAGGCCATTAGCCATGCAGGCATTATCCGCAGGCCTATTAGCACACCTGCTAGCACTAGCGTAGTGGTTCTAAAGACAACAACTCCCATGATCCCACTCTACCCAATATAACAAAATCTGTAAAATTATGTTTTAATTGTCTTTCAAAAGTAATTTACAGTAAATAACTTTTTGAGTCTGTACAAATACTATTATTTACCCTTAAAACATAAAATCACTTTAACTACAGATGCTTAATGACCTGCAATTTTAAGGAAAACACTTTGAATAACTGATTTCTGTAATTTTACATGCATTTCTTCATTATTATGTAATTTTATAATCTGTAAATAATTACCTCGCATTTTACGTAAAATAACATCTGAATCTCTACAAATACAATAAGTTGCCATTAAATTAACATAATATTAATGTAATTTTAAATGAAGGTACATCTTCTTTGATTTTAAGGGTGTAAATTTAAATTACTGCAAATATCTGTAAATCCACAGGCATGTCCTTGTTTAATGGAAAAAAAGGAAAAATCTGTAAAAGAATAGAGGGCATATCCCTGTTAAATATCTTTTTTTACAGTGCAGCTGCTAGGTTTTAAACTGTAACAAAACAAGTGAGAAAGCATCACTCCTGTACTGGCCTCTCTCCACTGGCTACTTGTTAAATATAGGATTGATTTATACGGTTCTTTTTTTGTTTGCCCTATATGGATCAGCGCCCTCCTACATTTCAGACCTCCTTTGCCTTACCCTTAGGTCGTTCAAACTGCTTTGGTATGTTCCACGGTCATGACTGAAGTTTAAAGGAGATCGTGCTTTTTCAATAAAAGGGTGTGCACCAGGTTGTTGTTAGGTTTTCATTTATATTTTTTCCCCCTGAAAGATTTCAATTTGTTTTTCAACTGAATTGTTCACATTATGGGTAAAAAAAATAGGAAAAAGTTCTGACATGATGAATCTTTTTCTCATTCTTTTACATAAAATTACTGGCATTTTAACAGCGGTGTATAGACTTTTTACATATACCGTAGCTACTGAAGGTTGTAATCAGCAACATTTTTGTCAATCCTGAACCACTCCTCTTTTGCCACTTGCCGTTTTAACAGCTTATTATTGTGAATGACGTTGATACATTATTTGTCAATAGGTGGCAATAACTGACTTTATTGTCAAGTGAAAAGACGAGAGAATCATGTAGCCAGCGAAGTGTTTGTCCTGAACATAATTCAAATATCCTGGAGAAATAGTTGCTACAGTGGGGAGAACATGTATTGGATACACTGCTGATTTTGCAGGTTTTCCTACTTACAAAGCATGTAGAGGTCTAATTTTTATCATAGGTACACTTTATCTGTGAGAGACGGAATCTAAAACAAATATCCAGATAATCATATTGTATGATTTTCAAATAATTAATTTTCATTTTATTGCATGACTTAAGTATTTGATACATCAGAAAAGCAGAACTTAATTTTTGGTACAGAAACCTTTGTTTGCAATTACAGAGATCATACGTTTCCTGTAGTTCTTGACCAGGTTTGCACACACTGCAGCAGGGATTTTGGCCCACTGCTCCATATAGAGCTTCTTCAGATCCTTCAGGTTTCGGGGCTGTCGCTGGGCAATACGGACTTTCAGGTCCCTCCAAAGATTTTTTATTGGGTTCAGGTCTAGATACTGGCAAAGCCACTCCAGGACCTAGAGATGCTTCATAAGGAGCCACTCCTTAGTTGCCCTAACTGTGTGTTTCGGGTCATTGTCATGCTGGAAGACCCAGCCATGACCTCAAAACGGTGCAGTCGTCCTGTTCCCTTTTGCTGAAAAGCATTCCCAAACAATGATGTTTCCACCTCCATGCTTCACGGTTGGGATGATGTTTTTGGGGTTGTACTCATTCTTCTTCTTCTTCCAAACACGTCAAGTGGAGTTTAAACCAAAAAGCTCTATTTTTGTCTCATCAGACCACATGACCTTCTCCCATTCCTCCTCTGGATCATTCAGATGGTCACTGGCAAACTTCAGATGGGCCTGGACATGCGCTGGCTTGAGCAGGGACCTTGCGTGTGCTGCAGGATTTTAATCCATGACTGCGTATTGTGTTACTAATGGTTTTCTTGGAGACTGTGGTCCCAGCTCTCTTTAGCTTATTGACCAGGTCCTGCCGTGTAGTTCTGGGCTGATCCCTCACCTTCCTCATCATCACTGATGCCCCACGAGGTGAGATATTGCATGGAGCCCCAGACCGAGGGAGATTGACTGTCATCTTGAACATCTTCCATTTTCTAATAATTGCGCCAACAGTTGTTGTCTTCTCACCAAGCTGCTTGCCTATTGTCCTATAGCTCATCCCAGCCTTGTGCAGGTCTACAATTTTATCCCTGATTTCCTTACACAGCTCTCTGGTCTTGGCCATTGTGGAGAGATTGGAGTCTTTGTGATTGAGTGTGTGAACGTGTGTCTTTCATACAGGTAATGAGTTCAAACAGTTAATACAAGTAATGAGTGGAGAACAGGAGGGCTTCTTAAAGAAAAACGAACAGGTCTGTGAGAACCGGAATTCTTACTGGTTGGTAGGTGATCAAATACTTATGTCATGCAATAAAATGCTAATCAATTATTTAAAAATTAGATTTCGTCTCTCACAGTTTAAGTGTACCTATGGTAAAAATGTCAGACCTCTACATGCTTTGTAAGTTGGAAAACCTGCAAAATCAGCAGTGTTTCAAATACTTGTTCTCCCCACTGTACATGTTGATTATTTGTTTAATATATCTTTGGTCATGGTCGTACACGAAAAGGCTGTGTGTTGTCAGCGGTGGTTTTGTAAGCTATTGCTGCGCTGCCCTCCCTAAGGTCACTGCATGATCAAACAGTATTTTTTGCCATGGGAATTTTGATATTTTTGGTGACATATAAATTAATAGGTCTAGTAGTTTTGCTGTATTCAGTTTTTAGGGCCAGCTACTTTTACTCCTGCCCAGCCAAACAACACTGCTCTCATCATGTAAAATTTCAATCTTTGCCTTGCAATGTTATTACCTCATGAATCCTGCAGAATGACAACTCCTGCTGGACTAAAATCTTCAGGATTCTGACATTCCCGGAGGAAATGCGACTATGCCAATTCCTGTCATGTGTTCATGCGAGTCATGTTATATTCACTTTGTCATATGACGCATGCAGACTTCAATTAACTAATAACAAAAATATCTGGGCTGTATTTTTATTGGTTCACTCAGTATGACAGCAGCTTAAGTTTAGAAAATGTTTTAATAACCACACATAATATGAATGAATTGCTACAGAAATAGGAAAACTGACTTCAAAATATCAATATCATGAGTATTAACTTCAGTCACGTCATTACAATTAGCCACTGTAACAGCGTCTCGTAGTAAGGAGGACACTGGTACAGAGGTTGATAAATGAAAGTTAAATAATAGTAGAACTTACAGGAAAAATCCATAAACATCAGGTATGGACAAGGACATAGACGCCAACACGCAACTGACAGACACAAAGGCACTTACATGAAGAACTTAAATAGAAACTTAACAAGGAGTTAATGATGAGAAACCAATTACAACAATGGCACTAAACTGAACATAGAAACAGGGAAACTAGAACTGAACTGCATAGAATGTAGAAATGTAACAGTTGGCAGGGCACAGGTTGTGACCGACCATTACAGCCACAATATTTTCCTGTTACATCTTGTCTATTCTCCTAAAAACCTTGACTGTTTTGTCATGTTGTTTTATTTTGGTGATATACAATAAATACGTTTAGCTCTGGGAGAATTATACTGGTTTATCTTTTTAGTTATAATCTGCACCAAATATACTTTAAGGGATTGTTAGTCCGAGATTCATGTTTAGGTTAAATGACACTTACTTTGCGTTGATCCTGAAGTTCCATGGAGTTATTTTTTACAACAAGCCATTATTCACCTCTGTCCCATCCTGGAATTGGCAATATGAGCGTTTAATAAATTCATTATTTCAAATTGTGCGTCCCAAGCAACAAAAGCCTCATTGCAAGTGGAAACCAAAAAATATATATGAAAGTGCTTTTACAAAACACCCAGCCTTAAACCCAAGGAGCAAACACCAGTAGTGTTGAATTTCAGTGGCTAGGAAAAACTCCCAAAGAAGGCCGAAATTGAGAGGAGACCAGATGGACACAAACAGGGACAACCTGGAAGGGGGGGTCAGCAGAGTATATAATTCTACAATACCGTTTATAGTCCCCCATCCTACGCTTTCAGAAGTTATCTTATCTTATGTATATTACTGCCATACTTGCCAAATCTGCAATATTCAATACTACTACCAATATTTCTGGAAGTTTACAGTACTCTTTTAAAACTGCTGCTATGTACAGAGGTATGTACAGTCCCCTCCAAAAGTATTGGAACGGCAAGGCAAATTCCTTTGTTTTTGTTGTTCACTGAAGACATTTGGGTTTAAGATCAAAGGATGAGTAAGAGACAAGAGTTCAGAATTTCAGCTTTCATTTCCTGGTATTCACAAGTAGATGTGTTGAACCACTCAGGACAGACCACATCCTACATTGTACACTGGTATGGTAAGTTCCAACCTCCCCTATGGTCAATGGGTCTATCGATATAATCTATGACAGTCATATGTGCAATTCCTAGCAGGAGGTGTGGACAGGGTGTTTCAGGCCTATCAGTAATGGCCACCACACCTTATCTATTGTCAGTTGTTCAGTGTTAATCAGAACATATGCGTTGTGTTAAGTTTCTCATGCCATTTCTTATGAAGTCTTAGCCACTGATCAACACCGTCCATTAAACATGTGGAAGAGCACTACCATCTGCCCTGTTCCAAAGAGCAGATCCAAACCTCCCAATAATTCCCAGAGTGTAGCGTTTACATCAGTGGTGATGAGTTTTGAATGCCTGGTATTTTTGCAACTAAAAGAGACGGTCCAGAACCTGGAAGATCAACTCCAGTTTGCCTACAGAAAGAGTCAAAGTTTAGATGATGCTGCCCTCACATTACTGCATCATGTACACTCCCATCTGGAAAAACCAAAAGCACATGCCAGGCTTGTGTTTGTGGATTTCTCTAGTGCCTTTAAAACCATTCAAACACATCTGTTGGGAATAAAACTATTAAACATGTGTGATTAACTCAACTCATACTGCAGATTATTACATTCCTGACACACACACACACACAAATGTATTTCATTATTTTAATCTTTGTTGTATTACATATTAAAATTGTATATTAAAATCAAAGTTCTCTGAGAAAATATAAGTAAAACTTATCTGTTTTATTGTATTTGATTTCATGTCATCATTGCAACAAAACATTGGGGTCTTTGGGTGATGAGGAATGGATGGGGCTGCAGAGAGCATCCAAAGCATCCTTCTGTTCCGCTGCTGGTGTTGAACCTCTGTGGCAGGATGGATGGTTGGGCAGCATGAGAATGTTTCACAAAGTGCTTTCACAAAACTTCCGGGCTTAAACCCCAAGGAGCAACAGTAGTGTTAAACTTCAGTGAATCGGAAAAATTCCCTAAGAAGGCCGACATTTTGGAAGAAACCTAGAGAGGAACCAGACCTCCTAAGTTTAAAATGACAGAAGACAGGGAAAATTTAGACCCTACTCCCCCAGCACAATAATATAGCAGCGTAAGACCTTGGGGCTGAGACAGGGGGGTCCACTGAGACCGTGGCTCTATCCGGGGGAGGCCCCGGACAGGGCCCAACAAGAAGGAAATCAATTCACCCACATTGCCAAGCATCAACCAAAGGGACGCCCACCAACTGCACCCTGAATGAAGGCCGCGTATTGCCAGCTGAGTACAGCCCAATTGCACAAGTGCGAAACAGAGACAACAACAATCCAGTGAGTTTGCCCCCAAATGGCATTGGAGGACAAAAAGCAAGTTTGGATGAAATCGATGCATTCAGAAAGAAGTTGAAGAGACGGGCTGTGCAAATTAAAGGCAGCAATCTTGTAATGTTTCCCGAGCTGGAAGAATTTGTAGAGTACAATGAACTGGATTTCAACAACATGATAGAAATGATCAATTCACATCTCGAGTCTCTCTGGATCACTTTTTTATGCAGCACTTTCCAAATGAGACCACTCCACAATAATATGACTGGATACAACAACTGTTCACGGCAACTGGGGATCACCTATCATCCGAGCTGGAGGACCCGCTGATGGAGCTGTCAAGTGATTGGTCCTTAAAGGCAACGTTTGCCACAATGACACGTGCTGTATACTGGATTTCAGTTGCAGAGGAAAACCCATGACTATCCAAAGCAGCAATGGATGTACTGATTACATTTGGATTAACCATTCTTACATGGAGCAACATTTTCCACATTGATATCTATTTAAAACAAATACACATCACGTCTCAATGTGGAGGGTGATCTCCGAGTTGCAATTTCGACTATCATGCAGCTGTTGTGTTCCAAATAGCAGGCCCACCCATTTCTTTACATTAGTCATTCAGACTTCACTTACTAATTAATAAACATACCTGACAGAACAGGGCTTGGTTTACCGATAACATAACACTTATGATGGTTTAACAATACTCATAGCTTTCAGATTTACTTTGTTACGATGAACTTGTGCCTGTTTCTGAAACCAACACATAGGTTGCTGTTAATAAAGTGCATTGCAGGTACAGCAGTACCGCTGTTTGAAATAGAATTAGGCCATGAATACGTTTTGAAATATTGCCTATTGCATTTGGATAGAGCTTGCCTACATATCAGAGGCATATAATATCACTGGTGGTGTATTCAACAACTACTTAGGCATCAATAAGAAAATGTAAAACTTGAAGAAATAGAGACATTCATGGTGGACGAATCTGTTATTTGCAACCAATGGGGGTGGACTTTAGTCAATCAAAATCTTATCTCCGGAAATTGATCATGTGACATCCAGTTATCACTTCCTCTGGCAGCTTTATGAAATATAAGTCACAGAGCAATCAATACATGATTGGTTAACTGGGAATATGAAGCAGAGTGGGAAAAATCTATACTTATTGTTTGGAATTCAAATGAAACACAGGAGAACATGCATTCTGAGCTAAAGAAATCAATCTTGTTCTTGACGCGGTAGAGGCACCAGCATCTATGCATCAAATATAGTACCAGTACTATGGGGTTTCAGACTCATGAACAGTTAATTTTGAACACCTTAATTAGCCTATTAATTGTTTTACGTATGTTTTAATGTATCCTCAATTGACCAATTGCATTGAGTTACATTTACATCCAGTCATGCAATTTGTATCTAATTTGACTAAATATTTTTTTCTAAAATTACGTGTCTACTAGCTGAAGATCCCCCAATCCGGCAAACACGGGCCAGCAGGCGGCATAGATCACGGGAACCTTTGTACTCTGAACTGTGCCCCTTCACCGATCAGTGGGGAATGTGTGCTGCACATGGCTCTGATTAATGCAGGATCGCTAGCAAATAAGCAAGCAAGTTTCACAATTCATACATAGAAGCAATTCAATGTGCTTTACAGTGACAATTCCTCTGATAGCACCAGAATTTGCCTTATGATTGGTAAAAGATAGCCGTATATACATTTAATAATGAAAGAAATCAAAAAGAGAAATATAAAATACAGCATAATAATAAAGAATAGAATAAGAAAATATAATTAATAAAACAAATATAAAACATAGGAAGCTATAAAAGCTGTCAGTTACGTTAAAGTGATAAAAATATAGGAAGCTATATGGCTCACAGTGTGGTTAAGTTTAAAAGCTCAGTCATAGGCATGTGAATAGAGAAGTGTTTTTAGCATAGATAAAACAATGTACACGTTTGGTGAGTGTTCAAAATCATCTGATAGTTTGTTTCAGCTGTGTACAGCATAAATGATAAACGCAGCTTCTCCATGTTTAGTTTGGACTCAGTTTATATAAGATGATCCTGCTCAATGAATTTTTTACTCAAGTTGGACATCTTGTTTTTGAGAGACCTGGCTCCATGCTGGTGAGTTTACGCTATCAGAACTTTTTCCTGCAGTGTGTAATGTCCTCAGCTCCCCTAGGACTACTGGCAGGGGTAGAGGGCTAGCATCGGTATTCAGTTCCATTTTCAAATGCTGTCAGACTCCTGACAGTTTTGTTAGTTTTGAACTGCAACTGTTTGAGTTCAACCATCCTTTTTCCATACTGTGCGCGGTGGTGTATCATCCACCTAAAGTCAATAAGGATTGTTTGACAGACTTCGCTGACTTTTGGTGGTGATTATTTTGGATTATGATATTTCTTTTATTTTCAAGAGATTTTAATATACATGTTTGCTGTGAAAATAGGCCTTTGGTCAAGGATTTTAAGTCTTATGCACTTCTTCAATCTCATTCAGTCAGTGCCTAGTCCCACACATGAAAAAGGGTCTTCCATGTCACTGAAATTTGTAATATTTATATAATCAGATCACCTACCTGTTTTGTTCAATGTCACAGTTCCCTGCTCTAAGGCAGAAAATTGTGTTCCTGCACTTAAATTGCATGCAATTAACCTTAACTTCGTTGCATTTTTCTATTTCTTTTAATGAGTCTGTAATGTGTAATCTTGATGATAGCTGTGCTCTTAGCGCTGATGATTTTACTACTCATGCATTCCACTTGCACAGATATCCTAAACTCTGTTGCGCTGTTCAAATCTAAATGCACAAAGCCAACTTTAGACTCTTGGCTAAACAACAATACCCGCACTCTCAGACACAGACGAGCTGAAAGAACATGGAAGAAGGATAACCTCCAGATTTCCCTAGGAATGCTACATGACTGCTATACCAACTATCAGAGAGCTGTAAAAAGTTGCAAAAGAAATATTTATATTAAACCTTGTTTCCAACAATAAATCATAGGCCTCTGGTTCTCTTCAATTCTCTTAATTCTCTGATTAAACCCCAGAAGCGTGGCTTGTATTGTTCTATCAGCCAAATTGTGTGAAGATTTAAAAAATATATATATTGGAAATATTGCTACTCTAAATAAATAAGACTTCCTCCGCCCAAGACCCTTATGCTCCCTCTACTTTCTCAGCTGTCTTCGATCACTTTGAGCCTGTATCACTTTCATTATTAGCAAAGGTAGTTCGTACCATGCACCCCACAACAGTCCCCTGGATACCATTCCCTCTCGTCATCAAAAATGTTTTTGATTCGGATGGGCCCAGTATTCTTATTCTGATTTATACTTGCCTTATTTCTGGGTGTGTTCCAGCTGCTTTTAAACATTCTCATTAAAAAATAAACCTGGATCCTAATGTTTTCTAAAATTTTAGGCTCATCTCTAAGCTACCTTTTCTCTCTAAAGTTCTAGAGAGAGTAGTTCTTAACCTTTTGAAAATATTTTTTGAAAATTATGATATCCAGGAAAAGTTTTTGTCTGGCTTCAAGCCACATCATAGTACTGAAACTGCATTCTTAAAAGTTTTTAATGATCTCATTGAAACTGTTGACTCAGGGAGCCCCGCAATTCTGGTGCATCTGGACCTGTCTGCAGCCTTTGACATGGTGGATCATAGGATTCTCTTGAAAGGCCTTGAACAGTCCACTGGCATCAAGGGAACTGTCATGAAATGGTTTGAGTCATACCTGACTGATAGGAGTTTTTCTGTCCACCTAGCCGAATTCTCATCAACCACCTCTCACTTGTGTGGACCCCCAAGGCTCCATTTTAGGCCCCATCCTTTTTTCACTATATATGTTACCCTTGTGGTCCACTTTCAAGAACCACAATATCTCCTTTCATAGCTTTGCCAACGATGTACAAATTTACATGCCGCTGGTAAAAACATCTAATGACTCTGTACAGCCTAACCTAGACTGCTTAAAGGACATCAAAATCTGGTTGCATTTTGCATTCTTCTGCACGAAAGCTGTGCGTAGAACGCTCTTGGACTTTCCATCACGCCAGGTTGACCCTCCAATAGTTACAGCAGAACAAGGTTCTGGAGTGGCCATCACAGTTTCCTGACCTAAGTATCAT
Source organism: Esox niger (assembly GCA_016801105.1). Lineage (NCBI taxonomy): Eukaryota > Metazoa > Chordata > Actinopteri > Esociformes > Esocidae > Esox > Esox niger. The sequence continues at coordinate 34,734 of JACXGJ010002342.1, read as the reverse complement.
GGAGCCACTCTGGGAAGATCTCAAACATACGGTTCATGCAAGACGACCAAACACCTTGCATGACCTTGAGGCATTTTACCAAGATGAATGGGCAGCTATACCACCTGCGGGAATTCACGGCCTCACATACAACTATTACAAAAGACTGCACGCTGTCAATGATGCTAAAGGGGGCAATGCACAGTATTAAAAACAAAGATATGCAGATTTATGAACAGGAGTCAGTTAATTATTTTCTTTGTTGCCATGTTTTGTTTTTTGATTGTGCCATTCTGTTATGACCTACAGTTGATTGTGATTTCTATAAAAAATAAAAGACATGTGTTTTGCCTGCTCACTCATGTTTTCTTTACATATGGCGTATATATTACCAATTCCTCAAGGGTATGCAAACTTTTGACCTCAACTGTATACACAGACACTAATTGCAATTTAAAAGGTGTGGGAAATTCCAATTTAATTGCCATTTTGACCTGTGTTTCACCTTGTGTGCGTGTAGCAATCCTAAACATTCAAAGGTATGTGAACTTTTGATCAGGGCCATTTAAGGGGTTTCTGTTACCATTATGATTACCATTATCCTTAAATAGGACCGTTTTTTTTGCATGATCATTCATATTTTTTAAATCCAGGGCAAAATTTCACAATTTCTGCCAGGGTATGCAAACTTATGAGAACTGTACCTACAATGAAAACTATTACTTCTAAATGGTCCTTATCAGTGCAGTTTCGTCCATCGCAATATAATTGTAAACATTATGTTTGTTACAAAAGACTTATAACTACCATATAAGAAAATTAAATAAGACTATGTCTCTTCCTGACAGGAGGATTTTCTTTTCATGATGTGCTTACAGATCATCAAACATGGGGTGGTGCCTGGAGTAGTGGGTATACCCTAATATGGTAACTATCTTATATATATTTTTTATCTTATTTTCCCTCGTTCTTACATTTCAAAGAGATATATCTATCCATGACAATTAAACTACTTGAACGACAACATGTTTGTGTGCATGAAAATCAGAGTTTTTTTTTACAATTTGTTATGGAGGCAGTACTTTTGTCTATACTAAAATGTAACTAAAACCACGGCATTTTGTTGACATTAATGCCTGAATGTTTTTGTCATTTTGACAATAACTAGACTAAATCATCATTCATATTACATAAATCTGACTAAAACATTAAGATATTTTGGACTAAATAAAGTGCTTAGACCCTATACTATGACACTCCAAATTTAGCTCAGATGCATCATTTCATCATTCTTAAGATGTCTGTAGAATGAGTTTTGAATTTCCCCTTTGGCATTTTCAATTGATTGGACATCATTTAGAAGGTTTATATGAAGTCTCATACTTCACAGTGCATATCCAAGCAAAAGCCAAGTCATGACATCCAAGGAACTCTCGCTAGACTTCAGTTGTGTCAAGGCAGATCTACAATTAGTGTATGTGAATACAGTTGTGCTTAAAACTTAAAGGTTTAAAACATTCCAGGAGCACGGTGGGTTCCATCATTGTGAAATGTTGGAAGTTTGGAAACCACTAAGAATTTTCCTGAAGCTGGCAATGCGGCAAAACTGATTGGGTGAGAAGGGTCTTGGTCAGGGCGGTGGTCACTGAAGCTTCAATGGTCATTCTAGCTTCAGGGTCTCTGCAGATGTTTGTGAAGCAGCCGGTAGCCCAGACTTGAACCCAAGTGAACATATCTGGGGAAACCAAATTATAGCAGTCCTTTGACACTCCCCATTCAATCATACTGAGCTTGAGAGGAAGATATGCAAAATCTGGTGGAGGCACACCCAAGAAGTCTCAAAGCTGTATAATACAACAGAATGTGTAGAAAGTGAAAGGGTCTGTATACTTTCCGAAGCCACTGTATTTGTGTATATTATGGTCAAATGTTTTAGAACACCTCAAGTTCACACAGTTTATCTTAATATAATATGAAATTAAAGCACGGAACAAATAAACAACTAGAAACTTTTTGAAATTGTTTAATAAAATGTAATATACATTTTTGACCCATCAAATTAACCAACCTTTGCAGACATAACTGCCAAACACCTGTAGCATTCTTATACAAGGGAAATCAAATATTGTTCAGAAAGTTCTTCCCAACATTGTTTCAGAAGTTCCCACAAATGTGTCGCTTCTCTGCTTTCACCTTTTTGCCCAGTTCCCATTAGTATGACAGGGTCTAAATACTGTGCTGGCCATGATTTGAAGCCTACTGTCTTGTTCTTTTCTTCAAAGATAGTTTTCATATAATCTAGAGGTATGTTTTGCATCATTATCTTGCTGTAGGATCAACCCTTGACCAGTTAGGTGTACAAAAAAGGGTACTGCATGGAGCTTCAAAATGCTCTTGTAGCCATTTTAGCTCAGGGTTCAATTCTGTGCAAGTCACAGACTCTGGATCCAGCAAAACAGCCCCAGACCTTCACCTTTAACATTTGGTGTCACACGCTGAGAAACAATCCTTTCACCTATTTGACAGCATACAAAAACCCTGCATGTTGAACTCAAGATACATTTTTTTAATCAGCCCATAAGACTATCTTCCTGTCTTCAGTAGTTCACTGGCATAGCTTCATTGCCCAGGCAAGCCTCATATTTAGCAATTTTAGCAATGGCTTCCTTACTGCCACTTGACCTGTCAAACCTTCAGCTGTAAGTCTTGTCTTCAAAGTTGAAACTAAGACTTGCTTGCTTTGACCAGTATGAAGCTGTGCTTGAAACTGTTTTTCAGTGAGCCGCCTACTACGCAAGCTGTTGACTCTTAGAAACATATCTTCTTATACTGTTGTGGCTCTGGAGCTGCCAGACCTCTTCCTGTCAGCGTTTCCTCCAGAGGATCTGTTAATAAAATATGGAGATAAATTATGCACAGTGGCAGTCAGGATTTTGGGGGTGGTAAAAGTGACACCAGATTACATGATTAATAGAGTTAGAAGCTGACATTGACCAAAAACAGAAACATTTATTGTAAAAATGATCAATGATTTATAACAAAAAACTGAAAAGGAACCAGGCAGGCCTACTTCAGCCGGCCTGCAATTAAAATGTAGAAATAGTGTAGCCCTCACTGGATTCAAACTTGGGTCTCCCACATGAGAGGCACTGTCGTTCACCACAACGCTACATGTTTCTCCAGTCACTAGACACAATTGAGAATTGTGTTAAAATGACTAATATTTCTCATTGAGTTCCAACACAAATTGCATCTATGAATTGTGTTTTTTGCCACAGGCCGTTTTAACATCTTATTTGCCAGTAACAGGTTTACTACTATCTACTAACTTCCTAGGAATAGTCAAATGAATTGAGCAATTGATAGTGAGATTTAAGATCAACTTTTCCCTGCCAAAGCTATTTCATTTCATGGCACAAAAACATTAGTTTTTCTTCATGAATGACATTGGGTGGGTGACAATATCTAACCTTTTAATCAAGGGAAAAGACAAGAGAAACGTGGAATCCACCAGTAAGTCGCAATACTGTATACTGTATAACCCTAAACAGTTTTAGCCTCACAGTAATCTAGCTACTTAAAGTTTTTGTCTATCCTGACCCTAAAAGCATGCCCGGATGCGTACTTCGAAAATCTACCAGAAACCGTCGCAATATAACCATTAACGGTTATATTTTAGGCTTACTATAATGTAGATATTGAAGGTTATAGCCAGTGAGGTTTTTGTCTATCCGGAACAAATTAAAATGTGTACTTGCTTTGACAGTGAGGAGATTCGATTGCAGGATCTATAGCTTGCAGAGCCGCTTATCTAACCACTATGCTATTAAACAAAGTCATTCAGTCACTCGCTAACTCAGTAAGAGACATTCTCTCTTGGCTGGCTTTACTTACGCGTTCCGGCAAAAATAAATATAAAGATTGAGGAAGTGTTATATAAACTTGTTTTTAATGGACATCTAATGTTTGTTACTATGTCCCTTGGTAAACCTCTGTAAATTACAAACCACTAGCTTCGATGAAGACAAAAGCTTCATTTCCCAGGTTGTCTGAGGAGATTGGTACTGCTTACCAAAATCTTCATGCACTTGCACTAAACTACCCATATCTTAACGTTACCTTCTTTCAAACTGCACACAGAAAAATACATATGGTATTTCTGAATCACTGGAATCTGGTTAAGTAGGAAATCCAGATCTATCCCTCCAGAATAAATGGTGTAAAAAGTCTGCCATCTGGGCTTTAGACCAAAATTTGTTTTTGTAGCTTTGCAATGGCTTTAAAAAGAATCCTCATGTAAATATGATTTCTGTTTTTTATTCATTATAAATGTATATGTGTCCAAAAACCTTGTGTAGATTGATGAGTTAAACAATTTAATAAATTAAAATATTTAATAAAATAAGTATGGCTGCCACTTAGAAAAATATGGGAACATATCTCCCTAATACACTGTACACCATCATTAAATTCAGTCAGTGTACATTTCTGCCTTGTTTTTCCCATGCTCTCATAATGAGTTTTGAAGACTCATCAAACGCTGCTGTATTCTGCAGGGAAAATGCAAATAACATTTCTAAGGATTATTCTGCGCATGCATTTACTTTCCCTTATCATTCGTGTTGAGCGAGATCTACAGTGTAGAACCTACATCCACAATATAACTGGAACTCACCAGCACAGATGCTGCTTCAATATCATCCTTAGAAACTGCAACCTCAAGTGTTGCTCCACTGGAACCCGCCAGTGCTACTGACATGCTGTGGATGGGGTCCATTTCTAGATGTGGAATGAAAGCATCTCTATTAGTGCCAGTGTATTCACCCCTTTGGACTTTTTCCTAATTTGTTAATAGGGATGCACCGATACCAATATTGGGACGATACTGGGCTCATGTACTTGAACTCATAAAAATATGCTGATACCACGAACCGAGACCACGTCATGGAAACATTAAGTGAAACTCGAAGGTGTTGTTGCCTCTGGACGCATAAGTATAGAATACAGAACTCAGATTGGTAGAACAGGAAGATGGAGATGTCAGCAATGACACAAGTAGAATGCAAACTCTGCTCTGCAAAATTGTCAGGAGTAGGAAATGAAAAACACCAATTTAACAACATAATAAAACATTGTTAGACACAACACATCAAAGAGTTCAAGGAGTTTGCTAATGATGGCAGCGTAGAATCACAACAGCAGCTAACTCCAACCCTGAAGAATCTAAATTTAATGTCCAAAAAAGAGCAGAGAATGAAAAGATTCAATAAATCGTGCACAGTTGAAAAATCGCATGAGCATCAGAGCAGTGCAACAACGTTCAGATTATGAAACTTGCGAGTGAGGTCAGAGAAAATTAACTGGCTGTGTCTTTGCATGCGCATGTTTGCGTTGTACTGTAAGTAAGTGGTGGGTACACTGATAAGCTAGCTAACTGTCACAACTCAAAAGCAACAATGGAATAGAGTCATGCAGGCAACAGTTGCAATTCATCAGTATCAAGAAGACCTCTGGTTTCCGTATTTTGTCTTCAAAATAAAAGTCTGTGGTGAAACGTATACATTCAGCAGCAACAATAGGACTTAAGCTTTTCATATTTTTCCTTCAAAATAAAATCCTGCGATGGGTTGTGTGTATTGTTTATATTTTCAAAGGAAAAACTATTTTCGGTAAAATATAATCTAAACAAATTATTGTCAAAATATTGCATTATATATGGTAAATAATATTATGAGGTGGAGCACATTCAGAAATTGTTAGAGCATATTTACATAGGGACCCACAACATGTATATAGTTGAAAAAACTTGTGTTTATTTACTGAAAGAAATCCTACCTAGGATAGCTTTGAGTACTTGCTATTGGTACTCTGTGTCGGCAAGTACTCAAATAGAAGTACTCATATTTGTACTCGGTCTGAAAAAAGTAGTATTGGTGCATGCCTATTTGTTAACATACAAACTGGGATCACAAATGATTTCCTGTTGCTTCATGTTCTGAATTATAGATTGTCTGTGAAAATGTAATTTTACAAAATAAATGTATGTCATCAAGATAAATGAACTTTATATGGAGTTGTACTTTCCAGTATATATTTATAATAAGTACATTTTAAGGGAAAAAGCTATCTGTATCTGATGAAAAGTACTTAAAGGTCACTTCAAAGGACAAAGAGAAATCCATTGAAATTCTTGCTCAGCATCTGCTATCAGGTACACGCTTCAACTGTGAGATGAAGCATGTTGGAGAAGCTTTTCCACAAGCCATTTTTGTGAGAAATGCAACAACCAAAACAAAGTTAAAAACACAAGTATTGGACAATAAGTAATGGCAGAAAGTCTTCCAGACCAAATTTTTGATGTTTGGTTCACAATGAAGCCAGACCATCAAAAGAGAACTTCAGTAATACCTGCAGACTTCTGTGAAGCACACTGGCAGCTCTCATAGTCTGGTGGTGCATGTCAGAATATATCTCGGGGATCTGTAAGAATACAATGGAAATATAAACAGATTATAATTCATCATGCAGCAACGTAGTGAAAACGACTGATTGGCTCTCAGCTCAAAGAACCCTAAAAACATGCAAATATGATTAAAGGGACATTTTATATTTTTGCTGCTCTATTTACTTACATCCTATATCTGTTAATTAGGTATTAACCTATATCTGCCACCAAAATGCCAGTAAGCTCAAGAGGGTCTGTGAAAAGTAGTACCACCACCATCGTGAGTTGGAACACAACTGGACAAGGGAGTAAGGATCCTGTAGGCTGTAGAACAGGGAAAATGCATCAACCTGGTTATCCTGCAATGTCATTGCTGAGAGGACCAATGTTGCTAACAACTAAATTTAGTGCAGGTGGCAAGACAATAAACTTGAATATGCATGAGCACCCACACAGAAGTATTATATATTGACATCTTTCAAAAACATATTTTAATATGTGCCTATATATTAGTATATGTTAAAAATATATATGTATTATATTACATATAAATACATATTATATTTATTACTAATGCATGGCATACACATATTCGATTGTGTCTGGTTTTTTTATACATGTTTTAATATATCTTAAATACATATACAGTGGGGCAAAAAAGTATTTAATCAGTAACCAATTGTGCAAGTTCTCCCACTTAAAAAGATGAGGCCTGTAATTTTCATCATAGGTACACTTCAACTATAAGTGAAAAAATTAGAGAAAAATTAGAGAAAATCCAGAGAATCACATTGTAGGATTTTTTATGAATTTATTGGTAAATTCCTCGATAAAATAAGTATTTGCTCACCGACAAACAAGCAAGATTTCTGGCTCTCACAGACCTGTAACTTCTTTAAGAGGCTCCTCTGTCCTCCACTCGTTACCTGTATTAATGGCACCTGTTTGAACTTGTTATCAGTATAAAAGACATCTGTCCACAACCTCAGTCACACTCCAAACTCCACTATGGCCAAGACCAAAGAGCTGTCAAAAGACACCAGAAACAAAATGATAGACCTGCACCAGGCTGGGAAGACTGAATCTGCAATAAGTAAGCAGCTGTGTGAAGAAATCAACTGTGGGAGCAATTCTAAGAAAATGGAAGACCTACAAGATCACTGATAATCTCCCTCGATCCGGGGCTTGAGTGAAAACCTCCTTCCATCAGCAAGGGCATTGAAGATGAAACGTGGCTGGGTCTTTCAGCATGACAATGATCCCAAACACACCGCCCGGGCAACGAAGGAGTGGCTTCGTAAGAAGCATTTCAAGGTCTTGGAGTGGCCTAGCCAGTCACCAGATCTCAACCCCATAGAAAATCTTTGGAGGGAGTTGAAAGTCCGAGTTGCCCAGCGACAGCCCCAAAACATCACTGCTCTAGAGGAGATCTGCATGGAGGAATGGGCCAAAATACCAGCAACAGTGTGTGAAAACCTTGTGAAGACTTACAGAAAACGTTTGACCTCTGTCATTGCAAAAAAAGTGTATATTACAAAGTATTGAGATGAACTTTTGTTATTGACCAAATACTTATTTTCAACTATAATTTACCAATAAATTCATAAAAAATCCTACAATGTGATTCTCTGGATTTTTTTTCGAATTTTGTCTCTCATAGTTGAAGTCTGCCTACGATAAAAATTACAGGCATCTCATCTTTTTAAGTGGGAGAAATTGCACAATTGGTGGCTGACTTAATACTTTTTTGCCCCACTGTATTTACATAAATTACAAAATAATAGTTGGTAATATGCATTTAGCGTTTAACAGATTTTTTGCATCTAACTGATATATTGCCATATATGTATTGTTTCCTGTCATGTGTTTATTATGTTATGTAGTCATTTTATGTAAGTACTTTTACAGAGAGGAATAGCATTCATGATACTGTGTTAAAATGCATGCATATTGTTTTCATAGTGAGTCTTTTTCTCTGGAAAATGAAAATGTTAATTCCATGATGTGTTGATGAGAAATGCTTCATGTATTGCATATTCATATATTTCATTATTTTAACACATAATATTAAATGTTAAAATATATGACATGCTTTGTATTATGATATTATGAGAAGCGCAAGTTATATATTTCATAAACATATTCAGGGCCGATATGCAAATATATGTTGAGAAATCCTCAACATACAGCTCTGGAAAGAATTAAGAGAAATCATTTTTATTTCCTTTCCAAAAAAGTTGGAAAGGAAGGGTTTGAGTGAGGAACAGAAGGGTTCAAATTAAGAGACCTCTGCAAATTGAACACTTCTGAGAAAAGTACTATTTCCTATTGAATATTGGGTTTAAATGATTTGCAAATCATTGCATTCTGTTCTTATTAACATTTTACACAGCATTCCAACTGTTTTGGAAACGTGGTTGTAATAGAGAAATCATTTATTGTTAATTGAGCAGTCCGCAAAAGCCATTCTGGGACTATCTTATCTGTATTTGCAGTACGAGGTGCAACCGGAAGTTCATAAAAGACCAAAAGGGAATACAGCCAGCTACTTGAAAAGCAGTTTCCCAATTTTGCTGGCAAGATCAATTTGATTATCTGTTCAATACTTCAAGTGACAACTAAAACCTAATTAAGAAATTGCCAGTGCCTAGCTACCACATTTCTGCTTATTATTTGATATATTCAAAAGACTAGGTAGATAATCCTATACTAGCACAGCTTTCCAGGTAGCAATTAGCAAATAATTATACCTCAAACACTTTTAATGACATCATTTTTAAGGTGGCAGAAAAAAAACAACACAACTAAAATAGTGCCCAGCGGTGCTATTCCCTTTGAGACCTATTTGGAGTACATCTGCAAATTATAGATTCGCCACCTGTAATATCCTTGGGGGATTATGCAATCTACTGTATAGCCCAGTCAGTAAATTCTGAGTAACATACCATGAGGGCTTTGAGGTACTCACGTCTGAAGAGTTCTGTTTAAAATGGTAGAATTTAAAGGTTGGCAAAACCTTCTGCTTCTGGGATTCACACTTAGCGGCTAGACACAATGATACAGCACCTGGGAAGAAATGTGGATACGGTTACCAAAACAGGGCAGGGTCCAACAACATGGCTAACGTATACACCAGTTAATAGGTAAAATAAATGGCTAGATGCAGGTAATATGACTCAAACTCAGACTAGCCAAGCTGTTGCTAGAGCTAAATTATTACAGTGCATAGACATAAAATAATTTATAATCCTAAAGTCCATGGTTAATACTGGGTAATGATCAAGCATTAATCAATGCATTCAAGAGTTGAAATTAAGAATGTAACTTACATCCTAACAACACCACATGATATTAACTGAAAGAGCAAACAGTTCAAATAGGGTAATTAACAATACAAAAATGCATACATACAAGTTACATACCTTTTGATCCAAGAAAATTTAAAAATACACAACACAGTGTGTTATACTTCATTAAAGGATTTCCGCCAGTGGGAGTATGAAGACAAAAAAAATCATATTGTCCCAGACAAAAACATGTATAGCTTTTGATCAGAAAAATGATTTAGTGCAACAGTGTGGTCTAACCTATTGCTTCCAGCACACACCAACCCTGCAGCATGGATTTGAGTCTGGCTTCTTTTTCACATCTGCCTCTTAAAATAAAGTATAAAAAAATCTCCTAAAAAATATATATAAAAAATAAACCTCATAAAATCGAATTTCTTCATGAGATATTTTTACTGAGAAAATAAAAGGCAAATCAGCAGTTATTTAAAAGGTGAAAAACAAAAAAATGTGACTGACAGGTATTTTTTTCATTTTAGATGCTCTATTCAGCGCAGTATTTGAAGTATATACTTTGAACACAAGACTAGACATGAAATTAAATAAATGCTAAAGGAAATATTAGGTATAATAAAAAATGTTGTGGTCTTTTATTAATGAACTTTTAACAGACCAATCTTGTTAAAAATTATTGGAGATAAAGACCTGCCATTTTCTTTACTGTGTAGGCCTTTTGCTGAAAAAAAAAAAATATATATATATATATATTCCCATCCACACGTGTTAATTGAAGCACAATTATGTTAAAAAATACTTTTAGAATACCACTATATTACATTTGCAAGGTATTTAGAGCTTAGTTATCTTGTGCCAAGGACTCTAATATAAAGTTTTAGGTCAATAGCATGGCTGAAAATAAATATAATGATCATCTGAAGTATCACAGTCAGTGATCAAAGCAGATGTACTGCTGCACAAAATTTGGTTCACTACAATTTCAGCAAAAATTCTCACTATCTTTCCCTACTGTCACCATCTAATGAAGTAAATAATGCATAAAGATATTTAATTTAAACAAAAAAAAAGTCTTAGATATCCTTAAACATTAAAACTTCTTGGAAATTACTTTTTTTAAGTTGCTCACTAGATCATGAAAGTTCAATGCCCTGCCTGCAACTGAGGTGTTCAATAAACCTTGGACATTTTTTTCCCCAAGAACATGCCTATGAAACAAGAGTTGGCATATCACTGCAGAGTATCTTTCTTCTTTACCTAAAGAGGTCAACATTCGATCAACATCCTTTACTTTTTCCCACAAACCACTGTACTGTTTCAACTCATTACACAAGTACTCTTCCATTACAAGCACCTTTCCATCATCCTTTAACTTTTTTTTGGAAAACAAAGTTATGCTGTCAAGTTTTCCAAATGTCCTTTTACTCACTGATGTTGTTGGTTTATGTTGTTCTGAATCAGCTATTTTTGAAGACTGTCGAGGTGAATACCGGGTCTGTATTGCTTTTGCATTTGGCTTCATCTTTGCCTTTTTAAGGGATTTTTTATTTCCCTGCTGAGGAACAGAGTTGTATTTGGTCTGGGGTGTGAACTTATTCAAACATTGACGTTTCCGTAATTTCCTATCAATGTCTGGTTTTATTTCCAATGGTTTAGCTAACACACTGTCATTGTCTGACTCATCTAGTGTCTGCTGTTTATCCACAGTAGGAATGTACTGTATCTCAGGTATTAGGTCAGACAAAGCATTTGGGTTAGCCTTTTTTGTTTTACCAACTGAATCTGATCCCATTACAACTCCTCCATCATATTGTAATCTCTTTTTGGCATATGAATTGATGCCCTCTTGTTCCTTAAATGTCCTCTTTCGATTCACTAATGTTGTAGGTTTATGTTTTTCAGAATGAGAATGATTTGCGATTCTCAGAGACTGGTGGGGGGGAAGTATATCTTTCACCTCAGGCTTCATCTTTCCCTTTTCTGGTGTTTTCGTATTACTCTGATGAGCACATGAGTGGTATTTGGTCTTGAGTGTCAATTCTTCAGGTTTTCTTAGTTTCCCTGGTTTCATTTTCATTGATTTAGCGAACACTGCCTCACATTCTGGTTCATTCAGTGTCTGCTGCTTGGTCATATGTGGACTGGAACCCCCAGGCTTCAGTGCAGTTGCCTCCATGTTATCTTTCAAAAACTGAGATTGTGTCTTGGTTTTTAGCTTAGACAAAGCTTTGGACTTTGTTTTTTCATCCGACTTCTTGCACAAATACCTTCCTCTTTCATCATCATCATCATCATCATCATCATCATCCCCATCATCTTGTTCTTGAAATGTCCTCTTTTCTGCATGAGCTTTTCTTAAAGATCGTCTAGGGGAATTCTGGTGCAGTATTTCTTTCGCCTTTGACTTTTTGGGGGTTTTATTTCTCTGCTGAGCCAAAGAGTGGTATTTAAAGTTTAGTGTTCGCTTAGCCATTTGAGGTTTCTTTAAATTCCTATCAATCCCTGATTTCCTTTCCATTGATTTAGCCAACTCTGTGGGGTTTGTTTTTCTTTTGCCAGCCAATTCTCCATGCTGCTTCACTGCTTGCTGTAATGATTTTAACAAACACATTTTTTTTTGTTTGTCAAAAGAAAGAAGCCATTCCCAAGTGCAATTCTTTTTAAACATGTCAATGGCTTCCAGTGCAATACTGATTGCATTTGACTTTACCTTTTGCAGTTGCTTCAAGACCAACAAATCTTTCTTGAAGCAGAAGTATTTGTCTACCGCTGATGCTTGTCCTTGATTGACAGACAGTGCCTTACCACATACTTTCAGAAAGCTGGCAGAGAGTAATTCAACAATTTGAACAGTCAATTCAAAAAAGTCTGTGTCTGTACACATGATTAGTCTGTCATGCACAAGGTCTTTGGTTATCTTGATGTCATCAAACAACTGTGCAGTTCCTTCAACAATGTCTCTTCCATTATGCTGCCATTTCTTGAGCTTGGTAATAAGTGTTTGGTATCTTATTTCCATTTCCAAAACGTTTCCCTCCCAAGACAAGGCTTTCCAGAGAGGATCAATAACTAGCTTGGAAATAAGGCCCAGAGCTCTGCATCCTGCTTTGAATAGTGGAACCTGTAAATCATCAGTAAATACTGCAAGCACATTTTTTCCAGTTTTACACTTTTTTGTAAACTCTACCACATCATCGTAGATTATGTAAGTCACTGCTCCATCATAAAACAGACTGTCAAATCTATTTCCACTGGATGGAAAAAACTGTACCAATTTCAGTTCTTGGATTGCATTGTTGACAGTATTTACCAAACGCACAGTTTTAGCCTTCAACTCTGTTTTCCCAGTGCTAGGGGCACTTACTTCCTCATCGCCTAATATAATCTTCTCCCAGATTAAAAGAGTTGTTTTTGCCTGGTGAGTCAAGCCATCAATCAAATGTAAACCACAAAATAGCTCATTCACAAGTGACATCATTTGTTTGTCAGAGTAACTAAAGTTACCATATTCTTCAACTATATATGGTAATGTGTCTGAGTTGTATTTCGCAAGAATTTGTTTCAATTTCTTTTCAGAAGCAAAACATTTAGCTACTTCGGAAAATATTGTATATAGCTGCACATCACCAGTCTTTAAAATTTGATGGATCATTTTCCTGCAAATATCTACATGGCTCTTCTCAGAGTCTGAGGATTGCTCTACAACAGTGGCAGCTACCTGAGAAAGTTTATGTTGCCACGTCGATGCTCCGGCAAATTGAACGTCTGCCTCTTGCCTTCTTTTGCAAATGTACTGATTTTGAAAAATGTTCTTTATTTCTTTCCCAATAGAAGTGGTGAAACACAAACTGTTAAGACTTTGCAGATTCATAGTGAAATTAAATTCTAAGATATCACAGAGGCCGCAGGCATAGTTTTCTTTACTTAAATGTGTTTTTGCAAATGTATGAACCTCATACATTACATCATCAGTAAGTAGCACCAAGTCAATTTTCTGTTTGGCTTTTAACTGCCTATTCATATCAAGGTCTACACCAATTGCCTTGCAGCGGGGGTAAAGATTCAACATTTCTTGAGTAATAGAAACATTTGTTTTTAGGGGAAATTCTAGGAATGCTTTCTTTGAGAACTCAAGACTCTTTCGGGATGATGTGATTTGTTTATGTTCAAAAATTGTTTTAATCAAATCTGACATAATATTTGAAGACAACTGAGATTTTCCACTTTGCAAGTCCAGATCAAAATTATGCTGTAGAACATCACAGATGATTTCCTTGTAAGAGCCGCACACTTTTGTGGCAAAATTATCCACTTCAATCATAACATCTTTGCTTAGCAAGTCCAAGCTAAGTTTCTTGTTGGTCCTAGATTTTGATTTCACGTGAAGGTCAAGACCAATTTCTTTACAGCAGGTGTAACAGTCATTTGCCTGTTTGTTCATTGTAGACTCCAAAGGGTAATGATTGATAACAAGGCCTTGATTGGTTCTGTCATCACACAGCGTAACATCTTTCTTTTGAGATATCATGGCACACTGAGAAGATGGGTCTAGATCCGGCTTGTCCATTAAACTGGTATTAACAGGTCCATTCGCCTGAGCAGGTTTAACAGATTCATTGTCCAATGGTGGTGATAAGACCAGTGGACAATCTTCAACCCTCATGCCAATGTCAGCACATTCACCCTCCAAACTGGTTACATCAGAGTTAAGCGTTACTTCTGGAAGATCAAAGGCTTCTGTTAACAAATCTGTTTTTTCTTGCACAGGCACAGACTGTCTAAACATTTCTATTAATCTTCTTGACGTAGTGTGACCTGCAAAAGCATGTTGTTGCTCATGTTGCAAATTGAGATCAAAGTTGTAATCTAAAATATCAAAGACAACTTGCTGGTGAGATTTATTTAATTCTTTGGCAAAATCAGAAACCTCAAACATTACACCATTAGTTAGTAACTTCAAATGTAGTTTCTGTTTTTCTCTAGATTCAACATTGAAACTTAAACCTATTCTCTGACAATCTAAATATTTCAAACATTTTCCAGAAGCTAAACTGCCACGCCACTGCCACAACTTTGAATGCTCTGACTGAGCAGCCTGATCATTCAGTGTTAGACATTTGTCTGGTACTATAATATGCTGAGTCTGAATATGACAAGGATGAAATACTGGAGGTGAAATACAGCTGTTTGTTGCAGAAGGTGAGCTTGGCAGAGAGGGGATGGCAATACTTGGGCCTGAAAAATCATCTTCACTTTCCAGTACTTCCTGACTGAGTGGGGCATGCACTTCAAAGGTTTCTAATGTATGTGTAATTGTTTGTGTGGTTTGAGCTTTACAAAACACACCTTCTGTATCTGATGTAAACATGCTTCCTATTGAAACATCACACGACTCCTCTTTGACAAAATTAACTACATCAGGGAATGGGTTATCTTGAGTAGTTTGAACAAAATAATTTTTACGTTCATTACCAGGCTTGTTTGTAATAGCTTCTCTACCACTCAAGTTCCCAGGTGGTCTTACAATCTGGTCTACGCCCGGAAATACTGCGTTAATACTCAATAGGTTCTGTGTAATTTTCAGGTCCTGAGCACCAATAATTGTTGCTTTTATCACCCCATCACCAGTCCCAGTATCTTCGGCCATGTCTAGCGACGTTATTTTCAACATCAGTCCGAGAAGCGACTTAAATACCGCCTATCTCCCTTTGAGTTGTGAGTTAGCCCATTTAGCTATCTAGCTAGCTAACTAACTTTAAGGCACCTGAAAGTTTATCCAAGTAGCAGGCAACGTTTTAACACCATATTGTGGATGGGAATATAAAAGCAAATGGATAGATAAAAATAAGAAACGTATTTAATATTAATATTTCTATGTAGCTTTTTACGACAACTATCTACACAGTAGTTAGCCAAACTCGTTGGGTAGATGTTGTCAGTCAACAACTGTAACCAAAGTATAGCTGACCTTATTGCTACCGTCGGTGGATGGGTGGAAAGGCACCTATGTCCTCCTGCGTAGCATTTAATAACTAGAAAAAAAATACTATATATTTTCTTGGGAAAGGTATACTTGACTCAACAAAGCAATGAGATTATATACGAACACGAGGATGCCACAGATCCTCAGCGTCTTGTGAGCAACATTAAATAATCACTTCCGGGTCACGTAAATAAGGTATTTTTCAAAATAAAAGAGACCGACATATTACTTGAAAACTGACATAAATAGAGTTTATTTATTGTTTAAGAAAATGTACCGCTCAAAACATTGAAAACAATTCATGTTTGACCATATTAAAGAGTAAATTCAATAAAAAGTGGGATTTAAAACACGTTCCAGAGGCAAAATTCAGAAAATGCCAATGACTGAATATGGAATAAATATTGCCTCACTGCTCATAAACTATTGAATATTCCACAGAGAAACCAACGTAGGAACTGTTCAGAAGAGTGGGTAGAGTAATACAAACCTGTCAAACGATGGGGAATGGTGTGCTACATCTAGCAACACAATATTTTCCACACCCTCTTTTTCTACAATGTAACTCAATGGATATGAAATACATATTGCCCTATATAGATCCACAGATCAACGTCTTAAGAGCAACATAAAAAAGGAACATTTCAAAATAGAAGATGCCACCCTCTTATTTCAAAACGGACATTAACAGAATGTAGTAATTGTTTAAGAAAATGTCTTTGTCAAAACATTGATACATCATATTTTTATCATATTTAAGAGTAATTTCAATAAAAAGTGGGTATTAAAACGTTCTAAGGTCAATGTTCAGACAATGTGAATGACTGAATATGGAATACATATCATAGGTCAATAACTATTAAATGGTCCACAGAGAAAGCAACACAATATTTTCCACATCCTCTTTAGCCCCAATGCAAAACAATGTAGACTGTACATATACATATTGCCCTATACAGAAAACTATTCTATATGCTGCAGTGATGTACTGTAGGATAGAATAGTTTTTGCCCTATGATACAATATGTATCCCATGTACAGTATATTATAATGTGTTGCAATGGTTGAAGAGGTGGAAAGTATAGAGTTGCTGGATTTAGCACAAAGAGTCCATATATAACTAATGAACACCAGCAAATTAACAAGAATAACAACATCAAGAATTCATGAACACTTTTTTTAAATATGATATTTTTACAACAATAGTTTACTCCATCTACATTTCTCAGTGTGTTACACCTTAGAATATTATTCATCCTTTGCGACGTACAATTTAACAGCAATTTTCTTTAGTACTTTAGTATTTTTAACAAAAAATATGTAGATATTCATTTTATTTTCTATGACTTTACAATATACACTAAGCAACGCGGCAAAATCGATACATTTAATATTATTAATATTGCGTTCTACCGCGGACTTGTATTTTGAAGGCAAAATCCGAAAACCGGAAGTCTTAATGTTGCTACGGAATATCTCTAATGTAGCCTGAATAGATAAAAAGGATAGATGAGACATCTGACGTCTCAATACCTCCGCCATCTTACGTGGGACCAGTTCGTAAAAGTCAAGCCACTTAACACTAGTCACGGTGTGGTATTTTGTGAAGCAGTAATTTGTTCCAGGAAAAGGATGAACGATACAAAGGACAAGGGAAACATTGTTCACGCATCAATAATGTAGAAATGTATGATAACATACTTTACTGTTGTTGCAGCCTAACCTGCTTCACCCGAGTAAGTTGATGAGAAGAGAAATAGACCAAAGACAAATTCAATATTTAACGCACTTTATTGGGTACAACAGATATATCTGGACCCTGAGCTATGCATTATCTCCAAGTCTCGTCATCTCTCGTTCTATACGTCTCGTGATTCGTTGCTCATTGTCTAGATTGTGCGTGATTGTCTCTAACAGTCACATGCCATAGCCTAACTGATAACATGTTGTACTCTGCTCTTACTCACTGGGGTCTCCAATACATTCTTTGCTTGGATCAATAGATGTAAACACACACACACACGGTTGATTATATAATCTCCTAACAATCTTGCTCTAAATATGTATGTTTCACAATCCCCCTTTTGATCTCTGCTCAGAGATCACACTCGTAGATGTTATCCGCTGCCTCAGATGGTTCTTCCCCTGGGTCGTCCAAGAGGGGCAGCATCCATTGGGGAGCGCTAGGAGTGGCTGGTATCTCTACTGCCTTGATGACCCCCTTTTGTCCTTCCCCTGTAACCGTCCCCTTCTTTGTACTGGCTGTATGAACCTCTACCCCAGGAGTCTTTAACCCTTGGTAGTTACAGTCTTCTTCTTTTCGGCGGTCTCCGCTTCTCCTTCTGCAGCGTTGTCGTCCCCCGCCAGTTCGGCTGCTTCCTGTCCTCTCCTGAGATCATCCTGGACCTCCGACAGCGATCTCCCTGGCTCCTCTGCAGGCGCGCACTGGCTCCAATGGTACCACGTCTCTCCCTTCCCTGTCAGCCGGACCGCGTGCGTCATTCTCTCCGTCACTCGGTATGGTCCGGTCCAACGTGGTTCCAACCACTTCCTCTTTATCACCTTCAGCAAGACCCACTCAGCTTCCCGAAGTCATCGCGGGCAGTCCTTTCTCCAACCTGAGAGGCGAATTCTGAAACAAGAGCTTGCAATTCATTAAAATACACCCGGTGCTTTGACACCCCTCTTTGCTCTTCCGGAACCTTGGGCCCGGCTCCTGGAACTGGAAACTGTCTCCCTGTCAGAAGTTCGTACAGTGTGAACCCCGTCCTCTGACTCACTGAGCATCTGATCGTCATCAGAGCTATTGGTAGCGCTTGTACCCATGTCAATTTGGTCTGTGCACAGATTTTGGCAAATTTTTGTTTCATATTCAAATTCATCCTTTCAACCTTCCCCTGTGATTGCGGGTGATACACAGTGCCAAATGCATGCTTCAATCCCAACATGGTTTCTACCTTTTGTAAATCACTGTTCTTAAAATGGGTTTGCCATTGTCTGACCTAATTTCTTCTGGAAACCCGTGTCTTGGTATATACTGATTAATTAGACACTTCACCACTGTTTGACTGTCCTCCTTTTTTGCCGGCCATGCTTCAGGCCATCCGGTGTACGTGTTCACGCACATCAAGATGTATCTATACCCTTGCACTCTCTCTCCCATATCCGTGTAGTCTATCGCTATCTCCTGCCCTGGGCGGGTGGTGAGCGGGAACGCTCCCATCTCTGGCTTAATCGTGGGTCTCAGTTTGTAATGCGCACATATAGTACAATTTTTCACAGTGTCTGACCATGTAAACTAAATGTGGATGCCACCAGTGGCATAGATTTCTTCGCATTTGTGCGACGCCCACATGTGCTAACCCATGTGCTTCTTTTAGTTTGTCCTGTCTCATACCCGGAGGTAGGACAGGACGACCGTCCGGTCCCCTCCATAACTCTCCTTTTTGACTCGCGCCTCTCTGTAACCACACTCTTTTCTTGGGGGGGATGCCCCCTTTTGGTCTCGTATTAACCTTAGTTCCCCTGCCGGGTTGGGTTCTGTCATGACCAGCATCATGTTTACTTCGTAGCCTGCTACCTTTTTTGCTGCCTGATTTGCTGCGTCATTGCCGCATGCTATTTTATTGTCTGCTACATCATGCCCCTTGCATTTTATTATCGCAACCTTTTCTGGTAGCCCCAGCCCTTCTGCCAATTCGCGCATTTCAACCTCAGGTTTTATCGGTTTGTTACCTACTGTCCGGAAGTCTGTTCGCATCAACTGTCCCAACTCTACATGTGCTGCGCCTACTGCGTATGCTGAGTCTGTGTAAATGTTCACCCTTTTTCCCTTGTATGCTTTTAGTGCCTCCTACTGCTACTACTTCTGCTCTCTGTGCTGATTGCTGTCCCTGTTGTCTCTCTACCTTCACTGTCTCGTACTCACTTCCTCACTTCCTGACTACTGCGTACCCTGCCTGCAGTCCATTCTGTTCGTGTCTAAAACAGCACCCGTCCGTTAACATGTCTTCCGCTTCCTCCATAGGTTCTGCCTCTAAGTCTGGTCTGACCTTTTCTTCCTTGATCACTTCTTGCGTGCACAGATGTGGTAGCCCTGTCCCTAGCCTTTCTGCCATGTTGATGCCTTTGTGCGTAAATGACAGATTTGGCAACCCCAATATCCTGCTCATGCGCTGCTGTTTCAGTGGCATCATTGTGAATAGTTGTGAGTTCACGTAGGCTACCACGCTATGTGAGGTCAGTACCTGTAGCGGGTGGTTCATGACTATGTGTGCTGTTTTCTGAATAAGTTTGGCTAGTCCGGCCGCGTGTTGTGTGCATGTCGGCTGTCTGCGTTCCATGTTATCTAGCAGTACGCTGCCGTACATCAGCACAATTCTCTCTTCCCCTTTTTTCTGAAACAGAATTCCATGTATTACGCCATCTGTTTCAGAAACATCTAAGAAAAAGGGACGCAAGTAATCTTGGATGGCCAAATCAGAGGAGCAAGTCATACGTTGTTTGATGGTTATGAACGCCCGTTCGGACTCCGGAGTCCAATTTAACTGAGCTGTGAGGTTCCGTTGTCCATGTTCACGCACGAGAACACGCAACACCTCCATCAGCCCTGAGTAATTTGGTATGAAATGTCAGCTGTAGCCTGTCAGTCCTAGGAAGGACAACATCTCTTTCACCGTGGTGGGTCGTGGGTGATGTAGGATATTTGAACGGTGTGCGGGTGACATGCCGGAGCCGTTCTGTGACACTAAGCGGCCTAAAAAAGATACTTGCGTGCGCACCAATTGTAGCTTCTCCTTCGAGACTTTGAACCCGTTCTTCGCTAAACGGTGCAGGACGGACATGGTTGCTGTTAGGCAGGCGTCAGCCGTCGGAGCTGCCACAAATAGGTCGTGAACATATTGAATGGTAGCGGAGTCATCCAGTAGTTCACATCCTATAAGCGCCTCGCGCAGGACCTTATTGAAGATTCCTGGAGATAGAGTGAACCCCTGGGGTAGTCTGGTGTAACGCCACTGGCAGCCCTGATGTGTGAATGAGAATATGTCTCTGCAGTGTTCTGCCAGTGGGAGACAGAAAAATGCATTAGCAAGGTCAATACATTTGAACCATTTGTGGTGTGGTGCCAAGTTGGTTATTGCAACATACGGATTGGGAACAGGAATGGTAGGTGTGAGCAGCATATCATTGATGCATCGTAAATCATGTGCCATGCGATACTTCCCGGTGTCCTTCTTTTCTCCCGGTAAGATTGGAGTGTTCCATCGAGAGGAAGACCCTTACAGGACCTCTGAAGGCTGCAGCCCACTAATGGTCAAATTGATGCCTCCCGCAGCCACCGGTTTGATTGGGTACTGACTGATCCAGATACTGACTGTTCCCAGACTGTTCCCCATACTGCAATTCAAAATGTATAGGAGGGCATTCTGTAAGGCCGACATCAGTAGGGCCTGCCGCCCATAAGGACTCTGGTAACTGGGCCAGTGCTGCTACAGCCGCTGGGTGGTCAGTTTTCTCTCTACCGTGTGAGCGGGAGATCATTTCGTGTTGCATTATTACTTGATCGCACGAGGGTGTGTCTAATCTGAACAATTTACCACTGGGCGAGAATGAGATCTGAGGCATTAGGGCAGGTTGCCAATCAGTACATGCAGCCGCTCTCTTTACCATTGGCCCCAGATCCTTCACTTGATGTTTCGGATGTAAGGCCAAGGAGACATGCGGAACCGCCTCGTCTGCCATTCGATACCAATCGGCTCGATCGGGTGGCAGAGTGACGTCGGCTGCCACGCCTTCCGTGCCTACAAAAATGTACTACAAAGAAATGCCAAACAGTTTATCCTGCAACATCTCACTGAACCCCAACCGGTATGACTCGTCATCCGTTCTACCGTAATACAGAGTTCCATGGGGTGGGTCGGGTGGCACGGTGTAGGGCTCAAGCAAGGTGATCCACTTTGTCCATCTGAAAAATTGCGTCATAATCCCTGCGCTTTCACTCCTCTCAGCCTGTAACAGGCCCCAGTATATGTCCGCCAGTTCAGTTTGGAGCGGTTGTACTAACCACTGACCTGAAATCGAGTGCGAATGTCCACATGTGATGATGGACCCGTCTGGTAAAGTGACCGTCAGGCCGTCTGGGCCACACAGGATCGAGGCCCCAAGTTTGATGAGCAGGTCCCATCCCAACAGATTGACTGGAACAGAGGGAGATACTACAAAGGGCTGCTTCAGTCTTTGCCTACCTAGGCGAGTGTCCACGGGCACGGTCCGCTCTAGAGACCGCCCCACTCCTTCGAAACCCACAGCGTCCACGGTGTTAGGGGAAATCTTGTTGCCTGATGGGGGAGACCTTATGGTGGAATAGGTGGCACCAGTGTTGACGAGGAAAGGTTTCTCCACTTCATCGACCACCAGGGTCAGCATCGGATCCCCCATCCCCGCTGCCCCTTCTCCCCCCGGCGACCGTCACTGCGGGTAGTTACCTCCATCCCCGCCGTCCACGTCATCCATCATTGGGTACTGGCCAGTCTGAGGAGGTACCGCATGCGGGCTTGGCGGCGCCGGAGTTCCCGTCTGATACTGCGGCACACCACCTCTCTGGACCCCACTGCCTCGTCCTGCTTGTGGATTAGATAGACAGTCTCGGAGCCAATAGCCCGATTGACCACACAGAAAACATGCCCCATAGTTCTGAGTGAACCTTCGTGGTGGACCACCTCGCCCTCTGCTGAAACCGCGACCGCGAGATCTTCCCCCACAGCCCTGCCACGTGCGTCCCAGACCATTCGACTCACCCGGCTGCGGAGGCCACGGAGGTATCTGATATAAGTCGGGCGAATCTTGTCTCAATTGGAGTGTTTTCAGGATTAGATGTATTTTTATCAGTAGCCCTAGACCTCGCCTCGCCCAGATGTAACTTTAGTAATTGAGGCTGCAGGTCTTTAATTTTGGTTTCCTCATCTATTTCCTCATCTCGAGCCCTCTGCAGATGATGCACTACATGGCGCTCCCATACTTGCGACTCACTGCCTGGTAGGTAAGGTTTGCTCAGAATAGCTTCCTTGATTTTGTCTGGGAGGCCCTCCAACATCTGCATTAAAGGGTACATACCACTAGCGCCCATCGGCTTCCCTACAGTCTTTTTTCTTAGTGACCTTCTAACACCTCCGCATGCTCCCTGACCATCTTCCTCCTCTTCTAACCTGCTGTCTCCTTCCTCCTGCCATTTCCCACGGATCACCCCGGATCTCCTAACTTCTTCTTCTATATCTGACATACTCTGCTCCTGTTCCTGCCTACCCTTTTTCTTCTTTGCTTCTGCACACACTCCCTCCCTGCGGGAGCGACTTTAAAACGGCTGCCATAACCCTACAGCGAGCGGTTTTACTTCCTTTCTCTCCTTCTTACTCTTTTTTCTTGCCCCACTCGCTGTCTTCTCTTCCGGCACCTTGTCTGTGCTACCTTTGTTCTCCTCTAACTCCTCTTTCTAAGACTATAACTATCTTGGATAAAAAAATGAGTCCTCATGGGACACCGTGTGTCTGCTTAAAGTTAGACTATGTGGAATCTTCATTCTACCCCTTATAAAATATATAAGGAGAGAGAAAACACTATTATTAAACTTTTTAAACCATGAGACTATTTTACCAGATTAGAAAATAACTGTACCAATTTTTTATTCTTCACTAGGTTTCAGATGTACCCACGTGTGCTAGCAAAAGGTAGTATGTATGTCACACAGCTGGTTGTAGAAGGACACAGGCGCAGAGACGGAGTGGTAATATGCCATAGTTCTTTATTAAAGTAAAAGGAACCAAAATGAAAGCAGCTTACTGTGACTGGGTTTAGGCTAAAGAGCAAATAGAAACCATAATGATCCACACAGAGTGTGGACCAACATTCACATAAATGTGTTCCCCAATTGGAGGCAACGATCTACACCTGCCTCCAATTGGGGAGACCAAACTTACATAGAGATGCCTAGAGGCATCTCTTTTTGTCCTGTCCTGACTAGGGCCCCAGCTCAGTGCAGAGATGGCTAGGGGCATAGCCAGGACGTGACAATGTAGTAGTCCTGTTAAAGCCTAACCACATTGTCATTAGACCATTAAGGCCTAACTATTTAAAACATTATCATCAACGCAATAAATACGTTTGACTCCAAATTACATAGTGAACATGACAAAACAGGCTATTTCTTGAATACCTATTAAAAACATGCTCAAGCATCAAAGTGCTTTTCAAACTACATGTAATATTTAATTAAATAAGCTTGGCTATTACCGAGGAAGGTGATCAGGTTTCCTTGATAAGTTCCAGCTTCATACAATGGTTAGGTACGACACATTTTAGGTAATTAACATTTAAGAACTCTATGAATCAATGATTATGAAAGCTCATGTCAGTTCCTAGTATCGTCCATTATTCCAGGATCCCATAAGAGAGAATCCATCTCGAGACTACTGTCGGTCGGCCTGGTAGTGAAACAGAATGAATCCGTGTCCATTCGGCTTGTCTCCAGTCCCGCATTACGACGGTCCTCCACTCTCGGCCATCTTAACTTCCTTTCGTTCATCCCGTTAAACCGGATAACATTTTTTATTTATATATTTTTTGTCAATTTTCTTTACATAATTTTACTGAGTCCCAGACTCGTACGTTTGGGGGGTCCCATCTCCCCGGGCCTCTAACCCAGCTTTGTCTATCCTAGACCTATTCACCCGTCGATAAATAGTGGGGGTTGCCACACCCTGGACGTTTAAGGAATCGCCATTCCTAGGGCCTTTAACCCAATATTTAGGGAACCTACTTCCCAGGGCCTTTCACCCAATATTTAGGGAACCTACTTCCCAGGGCCTTTCACCCAATATTGAATCCTTCTTTGAATTTATCAACTGCCCTCAGTAACACTTTCGACCCTTAATTTAGCTTTTAAGTCAAATGTGCAGATTCGATGTCAACAAGTTCTGCTTACCCTTGTGTAGGTGCGCCTGGGTCTAGGTGTTCCTTCGATCAGTCCGGTTTCCTAATTGATAGTTTTCGCTTCTCATCCCGGACGAGCCCCCATGCTGTTGCAGCCTAACCTGCTTCACCCGAGTAAGTTGATGAGAAGAGAAATAACCCAAAGACAGATTCAATATTTAACGCACTGTATTGCGTACAACAGATATATCTGGAGACCCGCTTACCAACGAGTCTGACTCTTGCCTTTCGTCTTCCTCTTTTATACAGACATTTTCAGTTGGACCCTGAGCTATGCATTATCTCCAAGTCTTGTCATCTCTCGTTCTATACGTCTCGTGATTCGTTGCTCATTGTCTAGATTGTGCGTGATTGTCTCTAACAGTCACATGCCATAGCCTAACCGATAACATGTTGTACTCTGCTCTTACACACTGGGGTCTTGTGATGGAAATTTCACCGATAGACACTCAAAGGAGTAAGACAGACGAAATTCTCTTGGCACAATTGGTAGTTTATTTGCAAATAGAGAGACGCGTCAAATGCTTACCGAATAATCATTCGAGGAGTCTAAAGTAAATTACATGTACAGCTCGTATTTATAACAGTCAAAGGGGTGTGGTATAATGCTGCACCTCTGTGCTAACTCAATAGAATACATTCCTTTTGTTCTATTACCACCTAGGCCTGACACAAAGGGCATACTGTCCTTCTCCACATGGGTAACCTCTTCAACTCATTTAGGGCTTACAGCATCCTGCCATATTG
>JACXGJ010002341.1:0-67240 GCA_016801105.1 Esox niger | reverse complement strand
ATGGCCATCTCAGTCCCCAGACCTGAATATTATTGAAAATCTGTGGTGTGACTTAAAGAGAGCCGTCCATGCTCGGAAACCATCAAACCTGAATGAATTAGAGGTGTTTTGTAGAGAGGAATGGTCCAAAATACCTCCAACCAGAATCCAGACCCTCATAGGAAGCTATAGGAAGCGTTTAGAAGCTGTTATTTCTGCCTAAGGGGGATCTACAAAATATTTTTGATTGTAGTGCCCAAATTTATGCACATGCCTAATTTTGCTCGAACAATCATTGCACACTTCCTGTAAATGGTATGAACTTCGTTTCACTTCTCAAATATCACTGTGTTTGTCTCCTATATGATATATTTAACTTATTTTTTTAATCCTAAGAACCAACGATTTATGAAGGAAAATCATGGACATTAACAAGGTTGCCCAAACTTTTGCAGACCACTGTATATTACCCATTCCCTGACATCAACTCATGGAGAAAACTGCCATGTAACTACCACATATTGTAGTAATGATATCGACTTAAAAAGGGCAAGGCAAATATGCACCATTTATAGGATGATAACACACCAACTTATTTGTCATGCATTCGAATTTCATCATCTAAGATCCCTAAAGTACGGATCATTCAGCCTTGATCAGTAGGCTATATTCACCTAAGACTAACGTTATCTACTAATTATTTAATGTCCAGAATACATCAACGTTGAAACAGAAAAAACGCTTAAAACCCCATCTGCCTTCGTGGACTTAAGGTGCTCTGTGTTAACAAATTACGAACAGCATTATCAACAGATTGAAACATTTGAACCGGAACCAAATACAGGCTCTAACCATGATCATATATCAGCAATGTACCAAAATAAATGTACAAGAACGAAATAAATACCTGTTATTTCCGAATCTGACTCTCCTTCCTCGCTATTGATTTGAGGATGTTTTTTTCGTAAATGGTATAGCAAACTGGTATTGCTGTGATGCTGATGGTAAGAAAAGCTCTTTTCGCAATGTAAACAGTAAACGATGCTTTTGTCTGTTAAATGTCCTTTGGAATCCAATTTAAAGCCAAAACTCTTATGCAAACTGCCTTTGAGTGGCTGATAGTCCTCCATTGTAAGTTACATAGTAATATTTTGGTGATACATGCATTAATACATGTATTATATAAAGAAGATTGCTACAATGTGTCGCCGCCGTTCTTTTACAGTTCATCCACACTGATCACCTGATTAGTACTTCCGGATTCAGTGTGACGTGACGCGTAGCTGTATATAAATACAGGTCATATTGCGTTCTGCATTAAATACCGAGAAACATTTCCTGAGTTCTTTTTCAAATATAATAATATGGATAATTCCGGGAAAGAGAAGGAGGCTTTGGCTCTCATTGCTGAAGCTGATAAGAAGAGAAAATCTTCACGAGGATTTGGAATGTTGTTCGGGTATGTGCCAACAACTACGTCAGCTAGCTGGCTTGTTAATTGTTTTTGTTGGTTCACGCCCTAATAATATACGTATATTTTAACATAGACGTATTTACCTACGAATACACTCTTACTAATTAGCTATGTAACACGAAACTGTGAGCCTCTGAGATTCACAATTTATTTTAAGATTCTCTAGTCATAGCTGTGGTCTACTGACAGTGAGACTTTTGCTTGTCTTACCGCTTGGCAGCCTGGTTTCATGCCATATTTTTAGTGGTTTTAACAAATCTTTCGTTATGCCTTGTTTTTTCATTGTCATGCCTCACATGTTTTGTATTGCTATGCATTATAAGTAAGGTCTTAACAACCGTATCTGTGTTTCTCTACAGAGGCTCATCCCGTAAATATGAGGAAGCATGTGACATGTATGTCAGGGCAGGGAACATGTTCAAAATGGCAAAAAACTGGAGTGGTAAGATTCAGTTATAAAGTTATAAAATACATTTAGTAGGTACGATCAATAAAACCTCTAATATGGATTAATATTTGTTCCAGCTGCTGGCAGTGCATTCTCCCAAGCAGCACAGCTTCATCTGCAGATGGACAACAAACTGGATGGAGCCATCAATTTCCTTGATGCAGGCAATGCATTTAAAAAAGTGGACCCTCAAGGTACAGATATTACAGTGTCATAATAATCCAAATCTTAGCTGGGTTAATGGAACAGACATGAGGATATTGACACTAGGATTTTGTAAAGAAGGCTTATGATGTGACATTCACATTTTTATATTATTAAACCTTTATTTCAAAAAGGAACACAGACTGAGACCAAGGTGTCTTTTACAGCTGGGCCCTGCCTATACATGTTTACACATACAGTTTATGTTAATTTATTAAAAATAGAAAAAACAAAACAAACAAACACAGAGAACAGACAAAACAGGACACTCGCAGAGGGCACAAGACAAAGTATATTGCTTTAAACACTGGTGTTACAGTTTTGCTCAAAAGTTTTCATACCCTTGGAGAATTGGTAATATGTGTACCATTTGTAAAGAAAACATGAGTGAGCAGGCACAACGTTTTATTTCTTATGGGATTCATATTCAACTTCAGGTTCTAACAGAATGGTGCAATCATGAAACAAAACATGGAAACAAAGATAAAAATGTACTGACCCCTGTTCAAAAGTCTGCATACTCTTAGTTTTTAATATTGTGTATTACCTCTTTTAACATTAATGGCAGCATGCAGTCTTTTGTAACAGTTGTCTATGAGGCCCCAACTTCTTGCAGGTGGTATAGCTGCCCAATCGTCTTTGCAAAATGCCTCCAGGTCATGTAATGTCTTTGGTCGTTTTGCATGAACTGCATGTTTGAGATCTCCCCGGAGTGTCTCGATTTTAAGGAGACTTTGATGGCTACTCTAGAACCTTCACCTTATTCTGCTTTAACCACTGGAGGGTCAACATGGCCTTGTGCTTAGGGTCCTGTGCTGGAAAGTCCAAGAGTGTGCAGAAGAATGCAAATTGTCTGCCAGTATTTTGTGATAACATGCTGCATTCATCTTGCCATACATTTTCACAAGATTCCCCCGCTTTTAGAGCTCACACACCCCAAAACACCACTGTGCCACCACCATGCTTCACAGTAGGGAAGTTATTTTGTTCACTATAAGCCTTGTTGACCCCTCTCCAAACATAGTGCTTATGGTTGTGACCATAAAGCTCTATTTTGGTCTTGTCATTCCATATTATAATGTGCCAGAAGCTGTGAGGCGTGTCAAGGTGTTGTTGGGCATATTGTAACCAGGCGTTTTTGCGGCATTGGCACAGTAAAGGCTTTTTTCTGGCAACTTGGCCAATGCTGCTCATTTTTGTTCAAGTATTGTTGTATTGTACTCCTTGAAACAACCACAGCGTCTTTTTCCAGAGCAGCCTGTATTTCTCCCGAGGTTACCTGAGGGTTTTTCTTTGTATCCCAAACAATAGTTCTGTCAGTTTTGGCTGAAATCTTTCTTGGTCTACCTGACCTTGGCTTGGTTATTAGAGATTCCAGAATTTTCCACATCTTAATGTGATTGAACAGTACTGACTGGCATTTGCAAGGCTTTGGATATCAATTTATATCAATTTAAAAATCTATACTTAATTAATTTGACATTTCACAGTAATTTGATTCATAATCCAAACCTTTGGAAAATAAAAAAGTAATAAGATAAGCGGTGTAGCTGTAATCAGAAGGGCACTGTAATTGGTAACAATGAATGAACCCTATAAACCGCTGTGATTTAATTTTTTTTTATAAGGGGGGGGGTGAAATTGGGTGGGGTTATCCTTACCATTAAACCAAAGCTCAATGACCAAAGGGTGAATAATAGCCCCATAGGTCAATGCTCAACCACAAACTTTTCCAGCAGGTCAAATGTGTTTTCTGAATGTTCGTCTGTTTTCCAACAACAAACTCACCACTATGTGTTGCACAGCAGATAAACTGTACTTTCACGTCATCCAACCATCCCTTATTTCTTTTAGATGTCAGAATCTTCAAGTTTTCACTAACTCTAAAGATTCTGGATAAACTGTGATTTCTTTTTGACTGTGATTTCTGTTTCTCTTCAGAGGCCATCAACTGCCTGAACCAAGTCATTGAAATTTACACAGACATGGTGAGAAGCTGCATTCTGCATACACAACTAAACACTGTAACAACAATTGAAGCCTGCTTAATGATAGAAAATAGTGCCTATTGTTCAGTATCACTTATTGTGTGACATATTAATTATTATTTCACCTTTTCATGTCTGCAGGGCCGTTTCACTATTGCAGCCAAACACCATATATCTATTGCTGAGATCTATGAGAGTGAGCTATTAGATGTTGATAAGGTCAGTTAAAAAGCCACAATAGTGTGTGGTGTCATGTAAGGCACCATTTTCATAAATCAATGATATTATTTAAAAGTCCTAATATATATTTGCATTTGTAATCCACAGGCCATTGCTCACTATGAACAGGCAGCAGATTACTACAAAGGAGAGGAGTCAACCAGGTATTTTAATATTCTGTCACAGAATATTAATGGGATAGTTTGTCCAAAATTCATATTTTTCTCAAAGTTCACTAACCAAAAGATGTTTTAGTCATTAAAATATATTTTAATTAGTCATTTTTTTCAAACTATTCATTATTCAGTTCTGTACCTGTCTGTAATTAGTGTTATTAGCATCGTCCACATTCATGAATGGAAATGTTTCATACCATTATTGCAAAACCGCATTGCAAGCGGAAAACTACTCCAAAACACTTCAAACTACATTCAATAATCTGTCACAGCAGCATAGATTTGTTTTAAACTGTACACTGACGAAACAGTCAGCGGAATTGGCTGAATTCAAACAGGCACTAGTGGACTATTTCCTATAGCCACCATACACAGCTTCTGTTTTTGGCAGTGATGTCATTGAGGTGAGGGTGAACTTTAACATCAACAAGCTATGTGAAGCTATGTTGCTTCGCTTAGCTTTTTGAAATTGCTGCTAGTTTAGACGTATGTATATTTTTGCTTGATATATTTCTTAATTCTCACTACGTAGATTACCGACTGCGTGTTATTCAGTTCATGTTCTTTGAGGTAAACAACACAAATTGTCTTAGTTTGGAGTTTTTAAGGGTAGTTTTGCGATAAGGGGTATGTACGGGTTCCATTCATGAATTTGTACGATGCTAATTACTCTTATTACTGAATCAGACAGAGCTGAATAATGTTTTTTTATGTGCCTGAGGGATCCACTTAGAGTCAGGAAACTGCCACCGAAATATGATTTTTGCACAAACTGTCCCTTTAAATAACCTGCACATGACAATTCTTGTTCCTAGACAAAACCTACTATTGCATGTTTTGGCAACAGGCAGTCCAAAACCTTTTTTTTCTTAAATCACCCTGAATTTAGCTAAAATTTCTTATTACTTCATTTTGAAAACCAGTTACTGATAAATTATTTTCAAATACAATTCCATTTAGGCATTCATTTTAGTCAATATGTAGTCCACAAATAATGTTTTTTAATTATGTTCAGTCTATTTGAAGATACACTCTGGCTGTACATGATTTAATTTACACTGATGAGCCAGAACATTATGATCACTCATAAGTGAAGCAAATAACATGTATCATCTTCTAACAAGGGCACATGTCAAGGTCTGGGTGGATTAGATGTTAGCAAACAATCAGTTCTCATAGTCAACATGCATGAGAAATGGGTAGGCGTAAAGACCTGAGTGACATTGACAAGGACCAATTTGTTATGGCCAGACAACTGGGTCAGAGCATCTCTGAAACGGCAAGGCTTTTGGGGGGCTCCCAGTCAGCAATGAGTACCTATCAACAATGGTCCAAGGGGGGACAAACTGGCGACAGGCTGTGGGCATCCAACATTCATTGATGCGCGAGTGTAATGTAGGCTATCCTGTTCGGTCCAAACCGACAGAAGATCTACTCTGGAACAAGTCACAGATAAGTTTTATGGCGGTTACAAGAGTAATGTTTCGCAACACACAGTGCATCGCACACTGCAGTATATGGGTCTGCGTTGCCACAGAGCGGTCAGAGTGCCATGATGACCCCTGTCCATTGTCGAAGCACCTACAATGGGCACGGGAGTGTCGGAACTGAACAATTGAGCAGTGGACGAATGTATGTGTGTTTCATTTACCCAGGGGATAAATGATACACTTTTACCCCCATAGCGCATCAGGATGATCAACGGCAGGTCCACTTTGCAACTTACAGTACTTGAAGTATCTTCTGCTAATGTCTTGGTGCCAGAATACCACAGGACGCCTTCAGTGGTCTTGTAATCCATGTCTCAGCGGGTCGGCGCTGTTATCGCATCACGCATAGGACATACAGCATATGGAATCCTGTAGTAACCAAAAAGAGTTAACATCAAAATACATTTATATTTGTATTTTCCTTTTCCTGGATGACAGCTTGGCATTCTCTCGACCAGCTTCATTAGGTAGTCATCTGGAATGCTTTTCCAGCAGTATTGAAGGAATTCCCACATATGCTGAGCATTTCTAGCTGCTTTTCCTTTACTCTGTGGTCCAATTGATCCCAAACCATTTCATTTTGGTTGATGTCAGGGGATTGTGGAGGCCAGGTCATTTGATGCACCACTCATTCACTCTCCTTGTGGTTGAAATGGCCCTTACACAGCCGTGGTGTGTTCATTGTACTGTTGAAAATAACTCCCACCAAGCGCAAACTAGTTGGGAGGATGTATCGGTGCAAAATGATGTGGTAGACACGCTCGTTATTTGTGCATTGAATTCTTGATAAATCATAAGTCACCTGCCAAGCACCCCCACACCATTACACATCCTCCTCCATGCTTCATTGTGGGAACCACACATGCAGGGGTCACCCATTCACCCACTTGGCTTCTCACAAAGACACAGCAAATTTGAGCAAACTCAAATTTGTACTCCTCAGACAAAAGGACAGATTTCTGCTGGTTTAATGTCAATTTCTCATGGTTCTTTGCCCAAACAAGTCTTCATATTGGTGTCATTCAGTAGTGGTTTCTTTGCAGAAATTCAACCACAAAGTCTTGATTTGCGCAGTAAACATCATGACAGCCAATTTCATCATTGTGCTTCTGGTTTTTAAACATAGTGCTGACCGCATTTTTAAGTCATCTTTAATTGATTGCCAATAAAAAATAAAGTTCACAAAAACCATCAAGCGATATGATATGTGGAGAGAAGTGAAGGGTTCTGAATAATTTCCAAAGGGACTATATAGATGCATATAGAGGTTCAAGAACCTTGCTTATTTATGACTGCATTGTCATGCTGAAACAGGAAAGGGCCTTCCCCAAATGGTCATCACAATGTTGGAGGCACAGAATTGTTTAGGACCAAGGTCTTCAACCCACTCCTCAGGGACCCTCATACATTTTAAAATGTTTAAGTAGCACACCTGATTTATACCACTCTAGTTGACGCTTTGCATTGCGCATAGTGATTTCAAATTTGTGTTCAGCTGCTAGGCCATGTAAACCCATTCCATTAAGCTCCCAATGAACAGATCTAATGCCAACTTTGCTTCTGGACTACTGTACTGAGCATTTTAACTGAGGACCGATAAGGTTTACTCACAACCTCCTTAGGCCCCCTGTATTGCTGTATTCCATCCCAAATGTCAAACGTCTCTTTTGGTTTTGTGCGAATGTCTTTTGACCTGATTCTCGTATTGTCAATCTCATTCTAGTGCTGCAAATAAGTGCCTTCTGAAAGTAGCCACCTACGCTGCTCAACTGGAACAGTACCAGAAAGCTATAGACATTTATGAACAGGTCTGTATTTACCCTAAGTAATGGTAAGAAAATTACCAGCTAACTTCTGTGGAAGGCTTTTCCAGTAACTGTGTCATGAGTTTGTTTGGCTGTTTCTGTGACGTTTAGATTGGAACATATGCAATGGACAGTGTCTTGTTGAAGTATGGCGCTAAAGACCACTTCTTCAAAGCAGCTCTTTGTCACTTCTGTGTGGACATGCTTAATGCGAGGGTGAGCCTTTATCTTGCTAAACCTACTGCAATGCTTTGCCTCTGTATTGTTGGGTTGACTTTGATTTTATGTCTTGTCTACCATCAGTTGTCTGTACAGAGGTATGAGGAAATGTTTCCAGCCTTCTCAGACGCTAGAGAGTGCAAACTGGTTAAGGTAAGTAATGGTGGTAAAATGGTCTGCTGGGATTTTTTTTTCAGTTTGGATTACTGCGTTCAGTGGTCTCAGTTTTTAGGCAGCCCTAAACAAGCAGGTTATTCTGGGTGTAGTACTGTATATGCTTCATACATATGCTGTGTTTTTAACAGAAACTACTGGATGCATATGAGGAACAGGATGCTGATGCATTCACTAATGCAGTAGGTATTTCTTATACCTGCCATTCTGTGATGAAAGAATGACATGGTAAAATGAATGGTTAAATTATGTTGGTTCATTAAACTAGTTGTTCTTCTGTCACAGGTGAAGGACTTTGACACAATCTCAAGGTTGGATCAGTGGAACACCACTATGTTACTAAGGATCAAAAAACAAATACAGGATGAAGAGAGTGACCTCCGCTAATCTTCATTCTGCTAGTCCATCAGAACCAATACCAACCTTGGATTGGTATTTGGAATTAAAATGTTAATTCACATTCCTAAAGAACTTTCCATTTCCCTCTGTGGTACCATACCAGGCTTTTCACCCTTTAAAATAAGTGTAACCTGAATGTCAATGTCTGTTATTTATTGTCAGGCAATAAGGGTCTTGGCCCAGATTAATAAGATGATCTACTGGCTAAATCCTTTTGTAGAATAGCACCAGCTAGCGCATCCAAACAAGATGGATAATTACCTGAGGAGTTTCTTTGAGTTTTCAGTAGAGTAACTCCATGTCATGAAATTCTCTTGCCATGCTTTGACAGTCAACACGATGTTCCACTGGAACATACTGTCAGAAAGTGAGTTGTTAAAAACTATTTAATTAATGAAAAAGCAAGGCTTCAATTTATTTGAAGTACATATGTTGGTCATTGCTGACCATATGCTGCTCGTCTTACATGAAGGCAAGGGTTTTAGTTGGGCATCTAAAACGGTTCAGGCCTGGAAAGAGAAAATGTGTCTGCTCTGTCAAAGATTGTTTCATAGGTGTCTTCTAGCAACCATTCCCCTTTTATTTATTTCTAGAATGTGAATATCTTTGAGTTATAGAATTTTGTTCAGTCATAAATATATAAAATACTATTAATGTTGACATTCAAAACAAATCCCTCAGAGAGAGATGGATGCCTCAGTGCTTATGGCAGTATGAAGATGATTCCTATCAACCTGTCTGACGCACTTAAAGGTGGTGGCCTACTTACATTTTGCACTTTCATATTTATTTTCCATATTATGACTTTTTATTAAAGATTTTACTTTAAGTGAAAAGCTGTAACACACTACATACAGTGCATTACAGTACATATTACTCAAACCTCCGTTCTAAATAGCAACACACTAAACTGAAGGATGTAGATGTTTGAAAGAAAAACTAAATTATAACACTTGTTAATATTCTATGGGATACTCATTTATTTTTCATAAAGGCATTAAACCACATTCACTGAGTTAGCAGAGATTCATCCAAAATTACATTTTTGACCTCTTGTATTACATTGCATGAATTCTGTGTCTTGTTTTTATGCAAAATTTACAAATAAATCTGACTTGTTCTTATCCTCTGCAGTTTTGTCATGCTCTTATACAGAAAAAGATTTCTACTTCGATAAGGAAAAGGCAACTTCTGATGTGGGCAATTGAGGATTGGTGCATAAGTGGGGTAACCAGTTTGTCGGCGGAGACTAACAGTCCAGTCTAGCTTGCTAACACATTTCAGTACCGTCTAAGATATCAAAAAAATAAATTAAAGGCAAACTTCATTTGTGCCCTTTACTTTCTTTTTACGAAGGAAGACTTTAGTCAACGGTGATTGGTGCTTATTCTGTAATGTAGTGTCTACAACAAATAAATCCTAATCATCATCGTCCTCATCCTCTTCATCTCCACCCAGGCCCTCTGTGTCTTCTTGAGCAGCTCTCTGCTCTTCCATGACTGCTTTCAGTGCCTGCTCTTCCTCCAGACTTGGATCCATAGCCTCTGAGATCTCTGGTCCACTGGGGTATTCTTGCTGGGGCATAGATGGAATAGTTGGGGTGTAACCTCCATCTGGGCATTTCAGACCCCAGCCAATGTAGATGTTTTCAAACTTCCTAAATTAGGAAACAACAAAAACAGTTATTTGACTTGGGATATTGTGTACATGACAGATTTATTACATTATTACAACATATTACCCATCCAAAATGCTGAAGATAAACAATATAACAGAATCATACTTTCCACTGGCATAGGCATAAGCCCCTGGCCAGAGATTGGAGCGTAGGACTGCAATGGCAAACTGAGGAAGGAGGCTAGAGGACATCTTAGATGTCCAGGGAGAGGTGCCAGCCACGTCTGAAATGCATACAGTTTAAGTATCCAAGTGAGTTTAATAAACAGGAGGAATGCTTATAAAAGACATTGTTACCACCATGAAGTGAACATTCCCATTTTAGGCCAACAAACTGGCAGACTGAATCGGACCTGCATCCTCAGAGATTGGAGAGAGGAGTGCAGGCCCCACCTCTGGCTCCGGCTCATCAGGCTCCTCCTGTTTCTCCTCTTCATCGGCTTCCTCAAAGTCATCCTCTGGCTTGTCTGCAAGGTTCACCCACTTACAGCGACCCTATGAGAGACAACCGGGTCATTTGCCGGGCACAACAGGCTGATTGGCTTATCCGAATTAATCTAGAAAATCACCTGAGTGTTACCTGTTGGAGGATGTACTGGACATGATGCACCCAGGATAAAGATTCTATCATTTCAGCAACAGGAATTCCTTCAAAGTCGGAATTCTCCTCAAAGCTTTCTCTGGCACCCTCCTCTTCCTCCTCACCGTCTCCCTCTGCAAACTGGTAGAACCTAAGGGGACTGACATGGGTGCCCGCAGAAATACGAGCAATTTGGGCTCGCAAATAATTGCCCTCATTGCCAGGAAAAGGGGGATAGCTGACAATTGGGGCATCAAGTCTTCCTGTGAAGAATTTGCGGATCTGGCGTGCCACTGTGATTTGAGCGGGTGTGACGGGCGGCAGCCTCACCCAGGGAAGGCCGGGCTGTCTGCACACAAAGTAAGTGAACTTGTTTGCACCTGTGCCGTTTCCCTCCTTTGGCACTACGGGCGGGGGCTTGTAGTTGGAACTTGGAAGCGGATCGATCTAGGAAGCGAAGCCATCATTAACGTTTCATAATAGAACGGTAACGTTAAATGGGCGTATGACTGTGACAGGTGTTTTCAGTAACTCACTACTTCCACCACCTCAGCTTCCTCATCCTCTTCCTGAGGTTCTGGATCTCGTTCCTCTTCTTCTGCAGTTTCCTCACGACCCTCTTCCTCCTCCTCCCCTTCTCTGTACCCACCCTCAGCTACAAGATAGTTACCCTCTATGCCAAGGATTTTGCCCCAAAATCGACAGTGCACTAGTGGTTGAGAATCCACCAGCTGCTTCAGTGCCAGGAAGACCCTCAGCGTCTCCTCTCTGCCCAGTCCCACTCCAGCCTGCTCCAGGTAGAAGCTAAGTTCACTTACGTTGGGGAGTGGTGTTTCGACCTAATGAGATACAGACAATATTAACTTTCACAACATATAACATACAGAAGCTACCCTACATCAGGACCACTAGCTATGGCATATTATTTTACCAGTTCCTCCTCTCTGTCGCCATCATCCACCCCTCTTGAAAATAGCAACTTCTGCTGCTTAGCCAGAAGCTCTGCATCAGATGCCAGGGGCATGTCTCTCAAAGTGCTCTGCATGTCCTGTAGCAAACCCTGCTTCACTTCAAGGCTCATATCTTCAATTATGTCAACCACATTTTCTGGACGCTCATCCATCACCTTGGTCAGTAACCGTGCAAGATGGTCATACCTGGAAAGGTTGGAGAAGTGAAATTCTAACTTTCATCAAAGGCTGCCATTACCATCCGCATATTTAGGTAGTAAGCCATAGAATCAGTTTATCGCAAAAAGACATATTGGGGGTTTGTGGTAAATGCCAATATACCATGGCTAAGAGCTGTTCTTACCACGCGCATCACGGGGTGCATAGCCACTGCGCTTAGCCATTGTATATTGGCAATACCACCAATCCTCCGGATTACTTTTTGAGATACCGATTACCAAATTAAAGTGATGTGATGTAATAGCGGTGGTATACGGCATGATAAAAACCTCGGCTAAGCATTCAGGATTCAATGCACCCGGTTTATAATATACTTACAGATTAATATTAGTTTTTGAACTATTTTTTTGCATAAAGGCCTTGAAACTTTTCGCCGTCTGCTCCATTTGGTTGTTCAGTCCTTCGTCTGATTCCATCTTCGTAGTAGAGTTAACAATAACTCAATAATAGACAATCCAGTTGCAGAACAAGTTTGCTAATCAGACTCGATAAGTAACGATCGTTTATCATACAGCAAGGAACAGTAACCCCCCCCCAAAAAACACGAGTGGCCTTGTTGCTATCGTAAACAATCCTGTTGCTAGGCTCGTGGTGCTTTGCGTTGCATAAGTCCACTGGCAGTGGCACGTACAGACATCGCTTCATCCAACCACCACTCGAAAAACAGGACACCGTTGCTGACCTGCAAAACCACTAACCTAAAACTAACCCTAACTCATAAAATAATGATAAAACTGCCTTATTTTTATTACATGAAGTAAATGAATCAATTTGAATCATAACACCCAACATCAGTTTGCACATCAGCAGTGTCTATTGCCTTTTCTTGTGATCAACAGAGCAAAATCTAAAATATAAAATATGGGGAGAAGTTATAAACCGCCTATGAAAGAAGCCCTGGTCAAAAAACAGGCTGCCACTGTTTAAATTTGGGGAACACCAAAAAGCCATGGGACATATAAACAGAAATCTGATTTTATTTTCATGACAAATACATTTTCTATTAACGACTTTCAAAAAAAGAATTAGGACATAGTAAATGTTTTCCTGACTAGATTGCTGAAGTGCATAAATATACAACGAAGGACAATTTTGGGGGGGAGGAACAGTGTCTAATTTCAAGAGCATCATACAGGTTTTGAGCTAACACAAACAGAGGTGCAGTCACAAATGTTGCTGCATTTAATCCTCTGTTACATTCTCCTCTATGCCCTCCTTTATAATAAAGCCTCATTCTACATCTCCTGTGTCAGTCTCAGTTTCTAAGGTTCTGGCAGTCTCAGGTTCTGCAGTTCTGTCTTTTAATTGGTCAGTGACATGTTCTGGTTCAGTAGATGTCTCCTCCATTGGTTCCTCCACTGGTTCCTCCATTGTTTCCTCCACTGGTTCCTCCACTGGTTCCTCCACTGGTTCCTCCACTGGTTCCTCCACTGGTTCCTCCACTGGTCCTTGCATTTTCTCTTCAGAATCCTGAGTTGAGTTCTCTTCCACTACTGGCAAATCCACCTGGTAGAAACATCATAGTTATATATTGTTGGTTTCCATTCAGGTGATATCCAATAACAAAAGTTATGCAACCAGAAAGGTCAGGGGAGAGCCATCTTTATTCAGCATGAGACGTCGATGTTAACAGTACATAGTTTCTCTCTCTCCAAAGAATACAGGAAGATCCATAGTACTTATACTGAATACAAGGGAGGCGGCCAATGGTCAAAACCAGCCAAATACCCTCCAATAAGAAAGGCCTAAATGACCCTTGTATGGGATGTTCCAGCATATGGTCAATGGTCCTATCCTTCAAGCCTGTGACAGTCACATGGGCAACTCCTAGCAGGAGGTATGGACAGGATGTGTGGGGCCCATCAGCATCAGGCAACACGTCCTATCTATACACCTCTGCTCAAAGTTAATCAATACATCGGTGTTGTGTTAAGTTTCTCAAGCCTACTTTCTCTCAATATGAAGAGGTATATGTTTCTTTTATCATATTTCAGTATTCGGTATTTGAGTAATTTTTAGGCAAGGCCCAGAGTGACTAGCTAATTCTGTCAGGTTATCAGTTCTAAGATACCAGTGGGGTCACTAAACTTCTCAAAGGTTTAATACACCCGAAAAATGACAAGGAAAAAACAAATCACTCTAGTATCCCTGGCTACCTGCAAAACTGTATCTGCAGTATCCTCTTGACCCGCAGAAGCAGTCTCTCCTTCGTCCATGGGTTCCACCTCCTCTTTTCTAGTCGTCACAGCCTGATGGACTGGTAGCTCTGGTTCTTTCAGAAGTACCGGAAGAGGTTCCGCTTGTACCGGAGCAGTTACGACGGGCGCCATGATTGCAGCTGGTGAGATGGTGGCTGGGGGCACAGTGGC
Organism: Esox niger; assembly: GCA_016801105.1. Taxonomy (NCBI): domain Eukaryota; kingdom Metazoa; phylum Chordata; class Actinopteri; order Esociformes; family Esocidae; genus Esox; species Esox niger. The sequence continues at coordinate 52,849 of JACXGJ010002341.1, read as the reverse complement.
TGCTGGGGGGGTCTCAACCTTGGCAGGGTGAAAGAGAAGGAGGCGTAGAGAATGATAAGTTAATTGGAAATGAAATCATGTACAGAAGGTTGACAGGACATCGGTTGGTGACACAAACAGGGCAGAAGACACGGGTGCCATCTGAGCCCATTACCTTCCTCTCTGCAATCACAGGGCGCATGGCCTCCGGTTCCGGCTGCTTGCTGTTGGCCTCCAAGACGGTCATGACGGAGGCCGTAATGTGCGCTTGCTGTGACAACACGGCAGGGTTCAGTCACGAGAGACAGATCAATGGGGAAATAGATTTCTGATTGTAGAAAGACACTACAATACGGCTGCATTTTTGTTGGCATTTGCGTGGAATGATTCGTGCTACCATAAAATAAGTAGTGGGCTACCTGGTGGGGGGTGAAGGAGTGGACGTGCTGTAGGAGGGGCTCCCTCATCTCCGGGCAGCGCTCAAACACGCTGGTCAGCTGGGCTGGGGGGAGCTGCAGGAGGACGCTGTATGACTGAGGCTTGGTCCTCTGACAGCACTTCACAAAGCCCTCCCACACCTTTGGATACTTCCACACCTGCGTAACATACCAACACACGCGCTTTATAGCAGGGCACCAGCAACCTGGGAGTATACACAGCAAAGCAGTCAGGCTTAAATGAATGCCAATGTGTTGTTTGTTGTTGTTCGTTTACTAGTTGAGTATGAATACATTCTCAACCACAGCAAGCGTTAACTGCCTTTCTCAGGACCGAACGTCAGCTCTCATGCCGGGCTTCTGGTTACTGGCCAAACACTCGAAATGGCCCTCTTGTGTTAGGGAGGGGCATCTGCGCGCTCACAGACCTGCTTGACAATGAGCCGGGACAGGATGTTCATGACGAAGCCGCCCAGACGTGGATACATGGTGAGGGACTGGATGACGGTTCTCATCAGGAGAATGGGTAGAGGGCTGTGCTCCATCAGCTGCTGCATCACCACAGCCAGGACCTCTGACGTGTACACGTTCCTCTCTCCAAAACATAGGTTGGTGGCTGTGGATGGGGGGGAGTAAAATAATTTGCCAAAACATTTATATCAACAGAAATCTTCCTGGTGAAAATGTGCAATAGCGTAGCGGAGAGTAAAAAAATGAATTGAAACGGTATCAGCTGTCAGAAGGTTGCTAACCTTTTATGATGGACTTCATGTCACACTTGGTGGAGTCGACGTTGTGTAAGGCCACAAGGAGCTCCCCCGGGGTGAGGGGAGACATGGAGGAGCTGCCCTCGCCTGTAAGGAGCGGCCACAGCCGGGTTAAACAGGGTTTGAACGTTTGACGAGTGTCGTGAGCAGCACAGTGGAAGATGGGACTGGGGTCTTACTGTGCTGAGTGCCGAGGAGACGGTTGAAGACTTCCTTCACCACCACAGGGTTCAGCTTGATGAGCTTGGGAAGAGCCTGGATCACCTCTTTCTGTACAACACAGCAACACAGGAGCCAATGTAACACTGACCCTGTGGTTTTAACGCAACAGTGATCCCTCGGTTAATGTGGCATTTTGAATGACACCAGTTTCGTCACGGACGCGACGTACCTTTTCCAGACCGTTTATGACAGGGATTAGGAAGCGAACGTCTGGCACTCGTTTGTGATACAGGTCCCTCACTCTTTCCACCAGCTCTGGTGAAGGCGGCACTGTGAGGAAAAAACACCACGTTGTGAAACACCAGGTAAACTCTCCCTACATGACTTTGGCACAAACAGACCGTCGGCAAACAGGCACGGCAGAGGGGGAACCCCGGAGAGCGGTACCTTTATCAGTGAGAATGTGAAGACACCGGGTGACTAGGGTCTCTGCTCCTTTTGGACAGTTTTCCACCAGCAGCAGAAGATCAGGAGAGTTCATCCCCATTCCACGGATCTTAGGGAACAAGGTGAGAACATGTCAACCCACACAGTTCAAAGAGCAACGACCCACGACACAGGGAGGACCAACAACTGGTGCAGAGAGAGACGGGGGAATCCAAACTACAGAGAGAATCCAAACTGCAGAGAGAATCCAAACTGCAGAGAGAATCCAAACTGCAGAGAGAATCCAAACTACAGCGAGTCGTAGAATCCAAACTGCAGAGAGAATCCAAACTACAGCGAGTCGTAGAATCCAAACTACAGAGAGAATCCAAACTACAGCGAGTCGTAGAATCCAAACTACAAAGAGAATCCAAACTACAGAGAGAATCCAAACTACAGAGAGAATCCAAACTACAGCGAGTTGTAGAATCCAAACTACAGAGAGTCGTAGAATCCAAACTACAGAGAGACGGAGAATCCAAACTTGAGGGAGATAGAGAATCCTAACTACAGAGAGAATCTAAACTACAAAGAGAATCCAAACTACAGACAAACAGAGAATCCTAACTATAGAGGCAGGGCTTACAGGCTGCTCTATCACCCGGAGCACGCTGCGCTTAATGTCAGCGATGGCCTCGGTGTAGACAGACGCCAGCTCGTGAACCAGGCGGTGGTTGAGAGGCAGGAGGGAGAGGTAGAGGTACAGGCACTGCCTCACTGTCTCCTCGGTCCAGGGGGAAGCCACCTCTGTGGGAGGGAAAAGGAAGTGATCGCTTAGTCCGTGGCGAAGAGCGACAGACGTGTTGTGTATGAAAGTTCAAAGTGAAAGGCAAACCTGTGTCCTTGTCGGCGCTGAAGAGTAAGGACGGTGGGTTGGGGTGAACGAGCAGCTGCATGTAGTTCAGGGCAAACTTCTCGATGTAGTCCCTCAGCTGGTCCTTCTCATACATCCGTTTTATGAAGGACAGGGCATTGGAGCGCACCTGGCCAGAAAACGTACTGTCAACTAAAAAGCGAGGTGAGTCTGAAGCAACTGAGACCCATTGTTTGTCCATTCTTAACAGTTACCTTCTCCTTCTCGTGTGAGCTGAGGTCCAGAAGTACATGGAGGTACTGGAACTGTCTTGAGGGGCGTTTTATAATCAGCTCCTTCAGAGTGGTCATGCCAAGGTACACACGCGACTGAGACACGTAAGATCAGAAATTTAAATCAGAGATATTGAAAATAATACATTGTATTTATTTGTTAGTGTTGAAAATGACACGTGATAATATCGATTTCCTGCTGAACAGAGCTGTTTTTTTCGTGGGCTGGTCATGTACAATAACAGGTAATGCTGCAGTCTACATGTAGAGATGTAGAAAGGTCTACATCTCATGTTTCTCTTATGTGTTATAAATTGCTCAGTGTACTCACTTTGAAGATGACAATTTAAAGTACACAATATAAAATCTAATGTTATTGCTTTTTGCTTTAAAATATACCGCAGTTATTAACTATTGCAGACATATAAGTAAGATTTCTAAACGATGCACTGGCACACCATACACAACTGGTTGTGAAGACCACCAAATGTGTCGTTACCTCATCTTCACAGTACCGGCGTATGACATCCAAAGCAGACTCCGTAATCAAGGGAGCCTCCAGAACAAGCTTAGTGAAAAGCCTAGGAGAAAGGACAGCAAAAAGAGTTATGTGTTAGGCGTTTCGACTGCGGAGCTTTTCAGCCCGGGATGGGAAGTAGAACAAAGGAGCCTTCCATCTCACCCGTCCCTCTGCTCGGGCTTCTCCTGCAGGCCGGCCAGCAGAGTGAACAGGCAGTGGTCGTAGGCGTCCAACAGGCCCGCCGGCTGCTGACTGAGGTACGTGTTGTACTCCTGGTACAGGAGGGAGAAGGCCAGGTCGATCCTCGTCCTGATGTCCTCCAGGATGAACTCCAGCACGTCATCCATCATCATCCCCTCGAACTGGCACACGAGCCGGGACAGCAGCTTGACACGCACCTGACGGGAAGCGATACGATACGCAGGGTTTACGTCGCATTTTCGCAGGGCACCCGCCTCGTCCAATGGACGTCAGTTGCCTGCCGTGGATGGCGACGCCTCTCCCCCGTCTACACCTACAGAGGTAAGGTGTCTGGAAATACTCACGTGGGACATCCCGCTCTGTGCTATGGCCTTTTCAGAGTGCAGGATGCGCTTGACAGCCGTGTTGGTCATCTTTTCAAGCTGGGCGTCTGTGAACGGCTGGACCACGTCAGCCAGCCTGAACACTTTCCTCTTCCCACTCGCACCGGGCGTTCTAAAGGAGGGAAGAAACCAAACCGCGCATTGAGGGATGGTTAAACAGCAGGATGCTTGCAGGGGTTGGCTTTTGTGTGTGGTAACAATCTGCTGTGGTGATCGGGATTCTCACTTGATCTGTGTGGAGGGGAGGATGGGCTCGGGAAGCCTCTTGACTTGGGGGGTTTCCAACTGGCTCTTCTCTGTGTAGCCTCCTCCGACCACAGAGATGGCCTGACCCACAACTGGTACTTTACGCTTGATGAGCAGGTCTTTGGAGGTCTCCCCTAAGCTGTCGTCCAGGGCCTCTTCCTTCCCAGCTTCCTCGTCTCGTGCTCTGCACTGTTCCAGTCCTACAGCGCAGATTGAAAAGGGATGGGGACAGATTTCAAGAGTGGAGGTCAACGTTTCTACCTCAGGCGTTTTGCTACGCTCGCGGATCGACCCTCTACCCGCTCTCTCTAACCTGGTCCAATCCCAGCCGACGTCATCTGAGTGGCCATGAGTCTGGCCAAATGTTTGATCTGGGCGTCGGTTCCTGCAGACTCCACCGGCGTGTACGTGGCCTGGAAGGACGCTGGCATGACATCAGGCAGGTACACCATGCTGATCAGTACCTGCATGTGGCGGAGTGTCACAAACGTGAGAATGGTCCTCAGACCGTCCAGGTGACGGAGGTGAGTACGTCGCAGGTTAACACAACAGTTTACCAAATTGGCCACGTTCTCCGGAGAGAGCAGGGGGCGCAGGAACTCGGCTGTGAGGTCGATGGCTGACTGAGCCACTGGCAAAGAGGAGGGCTTGGAAACGGAAGCGGGGACCTGCTCTTCTTTATCTTCATCATCTTCTAGAAGGACGGGCTCTGAAAGTCAGGCAACTGGGTTACGGACGTAGCATGGTATGGATTCCCCGCTTATGGGGGGTGGAAGTCGAAGTACAACCCCGTGCAACAGCTCCACAACTCACCCATTTTGAGCTTTTTGCCGTCTGAGTAGGGCTCATTGCGGGGTCTTTTGCGCTGTTCGCGTGGGGCGGGCGTGTTGCGGGCTATTTCATTCTGGGACATCCCCAGGTCCAGGAGGAGAGTGCCGATTTGACCTTGAAACTCCAGGCTGCACGGGTGCTTCAGCACCGCCATTAGGTGCAGCTTGAGATTCTTGCGTACACTGCTCACCTGAGATTTGGCCAGGGTTGGGGGTAAGTTGGCTGCCAAAACAAGAACAGAACTATTTCAATTACACTAAAGGAACTTGCCAAACTTAAGACATTAGGGTCATTTACTCTGCGATGCACAGCTCTTAGCCGTGGTATATTGGCCATATACCATACCCGCTAGTGCCTTATTGCTTACATACAGACAATCAAAACAATTATTGTACTGACCATGCAGAGTCTCATAAGCCTGCACCACCTCAGACATAAACATGGGCCTCTGTCGTGCCAGCGTGGCTAGGGAACCAAGGGCTGTAGTCAGGTTGATGCTGGAGATAGCAGGGTGGACCATAAACTTCAGAAGTTGCTCCAGTGCAGATTTTCCCTCCTCACATAGGGTATCTGATTATAACATGGAATATATATTGTAAGGAGCATCAAGATGTGAAGACGGAGTGCAATGCACTACATTGTTGGGGTAACACGCAATAGAAAAATTAGTGGAAAACATTGGAAGGTCGTCACTATGACATTTCAATCTCACCATAGCGGATGTAGGGATGGTCTTTAGGGATTTTATCCAGGCTGATGTCTCCCTCTTGGCGCCTGGGAGTGTCTGAGTCAGAAGTCCTCGGTGACAGAGTGATGATGAGAGACTCCGTGAACTTGATCGCATGAGTGCGGACTCCATCATTGTCAATGTCCAGCATGGCCAGAATGTCTTCCTTCATTTGTGTCACCATGTCCCAGCATGCTTCCTGCATGTCTGACATAACCTTAGAACGCACAAACCACTGCAGAAAAAAGAAACCTGCCTTAGTACTGAGCACAAATGGGAAAAGGGAAACATTCATTCAGCCAAGTTTCAAGAAAGTGTGTTGACCTGCAATGCCACTTTGTAGAGCTGAGTGAATGTGAGAATGGCCTTCTTCACTACATTGACACTTTCATCCTTCAGCAGCATGTTCAGGTTGGCAATGAGTCGTAGCAGGAGCTCGTTGTCTCTCTTACTGTTGAGGCAAAAGCAACCCACAGTCTACATTCTTCTTGCACTTTATCAGGTAACATTACACTTATTGAATGCAACCGTCCCAATCGCCTATATTCTACAAAATGCTCATAGGCTTCATATGCTGTGCGTGGGGGGCGTGATAGGAATCAGCATGAACACTCACCATGCTTCCTCAATGAAACCGATGACAAACTTTCTTACTTCCATTGATTTATCAGTCTGAAAGGCTATGATCTCCTACAGGTACCGGATTACAACAAGAGAGAATGAGGATTTTATACAGGTACTTCAGCAACCAGTAATTGCTGTATATAGTTCAAACAACATACTTACATCTAAGAAATTGTCAAGTAAAGAGGGGTCCTTGTTGATGATAAGCTCCTGGACCTGAATAGCAAAAAAACAAACATGTTAATATAGTGTGCAATGTATAGCAGTTCTACCATCAGATCTCTGGAACACAAACCTGTTTGAGGACTGTGAGTTTGCTGTCTGTAGCAATAAGAGCGGCTTGGTTCAGGAGATCCACAACCTGGTGGGTGAGAACAGAAAACATGTTGTAACTAAAACGTGTACCTATCTACATAGTAGACATTTAGTGAGATTATTTTTTCAAAATAATTTCAGGGATACCTTTTCACTGGTGGTCATATCAATTGCTTTATCATCTTTGAAAAACTGAGATGCAACACAAGTCCTTGCTCCAGCACTTTCTCCATTATTTGAGGTCATCTTCAAACTCTAAATGGCAAAAACATATTATAGATTATATAAAGAACATATAAAAACCCTTTAAATAGTTACACCAACGATCGACAAAATAACATAATTGAAAGGACTAGCTAGCTAGATATCTTCTAGACGGCTATTCTAACTAGCTAGCAAACGGGATTTGCAGCTTGCTTTGCAGAATAACTTATTACCTTATTAGAGACTTTACTGTCCGCAAATAACAAGAAACTATATCTGATGTTACAAAGTAATAAGCGGACCGCCTCGCCCAGACACCGCCATGTTTAGCAGAATTAACAGAGTACTACAGTAACGCAGCTGTGCAACAAATAACTAGTCTCGGCTGCAACAACGGTTAGGTTTTATTTGAGGCATCTTGACGCATCGCAAGTACCAAACGTATTGTCTAAATTGTTTTTACTTTTGAGACTATTCTATAATATCCATATATTTTATGTATTCTTATATGTGCAACATTAAAGCATATAGTATAGAAAGACAGGTAAAACCATGCGAAATTTAACGAGATTGTACACCGACGAGATATGAAAACATTACATAATAATAACAGTAGCCAACTCTGGTCAGAAATAAAGACCTATTCAGCTTACTGTAAACGAGTTAAAACGTCTGAACCATTGGGATAAAAAACTGTCGGTCTCCTTATTAAACTGGTTACATGCTTTCTATTACGCTGTAAAGGCTGTAACCAACACCACAACCCTTCAATGCCCTCTGCTGCATGGAAGCAAGCTCTTCGCTTTAAACTCACAGGGCCTCTAGCCGCCTCTAGCGGCTTCTAGCCAATCAAAGAATAGACAGCAAGCAAGATTATTTGATATGAAGATAGACCGAAAGCGCATCTACAAACTTTAAATTCCTTGATGGGAATTGCGCATGTGCAGAGGAGCCACTCAAAGCCACAGTTTCGTTTTAAGCTGTGTTTGACACAATGTAAAAGGTGTCTGTTGGTTATCTTCTACTGGTTGTTGTAATGACAATTTCACCTACCCGCAACGTTAGCTGAAATATTGGTTATATCTTTAGAGTGAGATTTTTCCCCTACTCACAATCTAATGCAGTCTGGTCTATAGAGTCTGCTTTAGAAGCATTCCCGGAAGTCTCGCGTTGTTGAGCATCTGGACCAAGCATTTCGCTAACTACAGAACCGTCCATTTTGTTTCTGTTCTGTTGAGTTAGTTGGTCGTTGCATGAATCTCAAGCAAGGAAATAATAGGGGTGAGGAAAGAGGTTAGTAACGGTAATGCATGTTAGTGTTTCAGAAAATGTAAATTCGCATGACTTACAAATACACCATATATCATGCAAATGTGACTTAATGCTACTTATTTAGTTGTATTGTGTTGGTGCGTGTTATTCGAGGCTAGTTGGAGCTGGGTCTCCTGCAAATATTAGCCTAATGCTAACTACTGGTGACGGTAGTTGGCTAGCAATACTGTAGGTAGCTACTGTAGTTAAAAGCGATGCCCATGTATGGTCTTGAAATGCAATGAAACAGTTAACGCTGCTGCTTGGTTCAGATGCATTGATTCTCTTTATTGCTGGAGTTTTAACAACACTGGCGAGCTAAGTGTACGGATAGTAAACTAACTAGTAGTAGCACCGTAAAGGTAGCTAACGTTACAAATGCTAGGCGGCTACTGGTAGCTAGCTAATCTAAATCCCCCCGTCTGCGTACTAATTTCTTACAGCCTGGGATTTCTGATCACAGAAGGAGCTGCATGAAAGATGAGTGAAATCAATGTGAAGAAACTCAAAGTCAACGAGCTGAAGGAGGAACTTCAGCTGCGAGGCCTGGATACTCGTGGGCTTAAGGCGGATCTTGTCTTGAGGTTGCAGTCAGCACTTGAGGCCGAGGCTGCAGGTGAAGGGGACGGGCAGCCGACTGCCGATGTTGCCTGTGGTCAACACGATATTGGCGTAGACGCTGGAGATGGTGATGACTGCTCAGAGGAAGGTAACCGTTGTTTGATTGCATAACTACTGCCATCACTGTTTAAAGATGTATTGTTTTTCGAGGGTGTTACAGTGGGTTTCAATGAGACTAGGGGTCTGTGAATTGTAGCATGCAGATTAATCTATGATACAACAATGGAAAAACAAGTATAAGCCCTACTGACAAAACTGCTTTCCTCACCAGTTGACGATGATCAGGATGAACAACACAATAAGGACGATGGAATACAGTTTGTCCCGAAGGCTGAAGCGGAGCAGTTTGATGAGGAGCATGGTGAAGATGAGGAGCAGGATGAAGACAGTCGTGATGAGTCACCGATCCTTGCAATGGAAGGTGATGTGGCTGATTTAACAGAAAATGTGAAGGAACCACCGATTCCACCGCACGAGTCCGTCAAAGGAAAAGCGTCACAGTTGTCCGTGTCAGAGCCGCAGGTGCTAGAACCAGAGACAGAAGAACCTGAGCCAGTGCAACCAGAACCTGTGAAACTAGAGCCATCCGAGTCTGCAACAATCGAGCCTGAAGCAAAGCCTGCGGAGATGCCTACAGTTACGTCAGGTCAGTCATAACTAACATGCTTAGTTTACTAGTAATTATTGTAATTACTAGTAAACAGTAATTATTGACAAATTCATCTGCTTTGGTACAGAGGAGTTGAAGCAGGAGGAAGAACCTCTGCAGCCGAGGTTGAAGAACGAGGAACAGCAGCAGCCTAAGGCACCTCTTCCAGAGCCAACCAACGAATGGGAAGCCATGGAAGCGGAGCAGGTGTCCCAGTCCAAGACTGAAGACGAGCGATCCAACCGCAAGAGGCCACACGACGAAGGCCGTGGCTATGGATACTATGAGCATCGGGAGGATAAAAGGTAGTGTGTCATTTGATTGATCCCTTTGAACGGAACACGTTAGAAAACCGCTTCAGTATGTTGTCTTGAAAACATTGTTCAGGACTATACCCCTAGCTCACAATCTATGGTCTGTAACACACAGGGCACGTTCTCCCCAGCCCCCAGCAGAAGAAGAGGAAGAAGACTTTGATGACACTCTTGTGGCTATTGACACCTGTGAGTGAAAGTGCTACGTTATGGAATGGAAAAATAATTGGATTTCATAGTTAAAGTGTGCAGTGCAAAAATGTATTTGTTGCCCGTTGTCAATAAACCCCTACTTTTCTTTACAGATAATTGCGATCTCCACTTCAAGGTATCACGCGACCGGTATAGTGGATACCCGCTCACGATCGAAGGGTTCGCGTACCTGTGGTCAGGTGCACGGGCTTCGTACGGTGTCAACAAAGGCCGCGTCTGCTTTGAAGTGAAGGTAGGATATTTCTAGTTGAACTTGTGTTGAATAGTCCTTCGCAGATTTACTATTTGGGTTGCCTTTTCCTGTTCAAGTAAATGCTCATTTGGTTCTTGTTTTTCTTGCCTAGATCAACGAGGAGATCTGTGTGAAGCACCTTCCCAGCAGCGAGCCCGATCCCCATGTCGTGCGTGTAGGCTGGTCCTTGGACACATGCAACACACAGCTTGGTCCGTAAAAGAGCTGTTTATTTCCTGAAGTTGGAAAACAAGGCATTATGGAAATAGTTATTAACCATATTTAATAGAATTTGAACCTAACACACAAACAACATTTTTCAACACCAGGTGAAGAAGCATTCTCTTACGGCTATGGAGGAACTGGCAAGAAATCTTCAAACTGTAAATTTGAGGACTACGGGGAAAAGTTTGCTGAAAACGATGTTATTGGATGCTACATCGTAAGTGTTTGGGATTGGGCAGAAAATTCACTTGGACTCCTCTGCATAATAAAAGAAGACTAATCATTTTTCTCTTCATGTCTTGTTCAGAACTTTGATAGCGCTACGGAAGTGGAGATGGCATTCTCAAAGAACGGCAAATGGCTGGGTGTGGGTTTCCGTGTGTCACATGAAGAGTTAGCTGATAGGCCACTCTTCCCCCACGTTCTTGTAAAGAACTGTGCCATTGAATTCAACTTCGGACAGAAAGAGGAGCCTTTCTTCCCCCTTCCTGAGGGATACACCTTCCTTCAGAACGTCCCTCTAGAGAACAGGATAAGGGGAACCATAGGGCCTGCTACCAAGGCAGATTGTGAGGTAAGTGCCAGCCTTGTTTTTTAAATTATTTTTTTATTCATATTTTTACCAAACTTTTTTTCCCTCCGAATTTCGTGATGTCCAATTCGCGATTATGGCCTTCCCTCATCGCAACAACTCTCCACCAGGTTTGGAAGAGTCGAAGATCAGGACATTCGTCCACATCTAGCCATTGTGCTTCTCGTCACACTGCTCGCACATCCAAGAAGTAATCACCAGCAACACTTTAACTGGAGAAATTTGCATTCCTGAAACATCAGCCACATTTGAACTCCCTGACACCCAAAGTCCTTGTGCTATAAAGAGTAGCTAGAGTGCGATGAGACAAGGCATCCGCTTATCGACCTCGGTCATTGCTGAGACAGTTTGCACCACCCTGCGGGACTCCCGACACCCTCTGTAGACCAGGATAAAATCTTCTGGCCTCTATGATGAAGCTGTCCTGGAAGTCAGAGGTCTAGACATCTGCATTATTTGGGGCCCCATTGAGTGCCAGCCGTGTGGGATTAATAAGCAGATCATTGAAGCTTTGGTCTATTTGATTAGATTATTTTGTACCCGGTTGCTGTGAGATGCCATAACTAATTGCACATGTCCACCATTCTTGTTTTACCACAGCTCTTGATGATGGTTGGTCTGCCAGCGTCAGGGAAAACCACCTGGGCCTTAAAGCATTCTGAGGAGCACCCTGCAAAAAAATTCAACATCCTGGGCACGAACGCCATAATGGAGAAGATGAAGGTCCGTTGCTATCCCTGTTTGAACCCAGTTGTACAGTCTAGGGTTTTTAGCCGGACGTTTCCGTCAAATGCAATGACAACCTCTGTCCTCAGGTTATGGGGCTGCGTCGTCAAAAGAACTATGCAGGCCGCTGGGATGTCCTGATCCAGCAAGCCACCCAGTGTCTGAATAGGCTGATCCAGATTGCTGCCCGCAAGAAGCGGAACTACATCCTGGATCAGGTACTGTTAGATTTCTCACCCCCATACTATGTCATCGTGCTCATCCTCCCTCCCCCGCCCACTGCTGTTTACTGATGCACATGTCCATTAATGCCCTCATCGATGCTGTCTCTTTAGTGTAGAAGCTTTAATCGACATCTGAACTCCTGAAAGCTATCACACTTTTCATTGTCCTAAACGCCATTATTTCTGTTTTGCTTAAATGAAAGCAGTAATGCCATTGTATGTTTTTACTCAATATTCTTTCATTGCGTCTCTTTGTCATGTTGTAAGAGCTCTAAGCTGTACAACATAGTCCATGTCTATAATAAGATGTTGAAAAACAAGTAAACACTGCTGGGTGGTGAGTAAGAAAAACACCTTCTGTTGTTCGTTAACTGTAAGGTTAGTTCAAATGTAAACTCACATCACCTACGATGTAAGATAGATGATTTATACATACAGACAGCATATGGAACTTTTTAAATGTTGTATGTTGAATGAATAAAACATTAAGGTAAGTGAACTAACATGGTTGAATTTTCAGGGCTCTTGCTCAAGTTACTCAAGGTAGGTACGGTCATGGACATTCTAATGGGCCAAGGAACAAGTGAGTACTGTCAGGTAGGTAGTATGTGTTGTTGTTGTGACGGATGAGCTATTGACAAACAGGTAAGTTCTGGTAAGTAAATGGGGACCCTGTTATTGTAGGTGAGACTACACAGCTTAATACATAAAGTAATTATTGGGTTATTCAGCAATGTCAGCATAATGTAGTAGTACATTTATTGCCCTTGAGGGTTTTCTTAGGGTCACTTGGACATAGTGTTTTTCATCCGCTTTTCTTAATTGTTATTATTGTTATTTATTGTTAGCATTGTGTTTAGCAGACACATTAATCTACTCGCGCAAGCTTGTAAACAGAATTGTGAAGCCGCAATTGTTCCTTTGTAATGTCAAATTTGGCTTCAACTAGCTAGCCAATGTTTCTTAGCTCTTAATTGGAACTGCTGACCTGGTAAGAACTTGTAAGCATTAACCCAGTAGGTGCCTAACATGGGTCCCCAAAGTTCATTCTCACAGGCAATGCATTCCAGACCAAAGTAAGTTGTGGGGTTGTGAGAGACAGCCTTATTTCAGAACAGTAAATATAGGCATGAAAAAAAAAACTCTCTCACTTTCATCGTTGCAGGAATCCAATTTCCCTCCTAAGGAACGCAAAGCCGTAACAAAAGCAGACAAGTGAACAATAATGAACAGCTTCTACTTCTTTCTTGTCACCATTGCTAGACAAATGTTTATGGATCAGCCCAGAGACGAAAAATGCGTCCTTTTGAAGGGTTTCAACGCAAGGCTATTGTAATTTGTCCCACGGACGAGGATTTAAAAGAGCGAACGTTAAAGCGAACTGATGAGGAAGGGAAGGATGTGCCCGATCATGCTGTATTAGAAATGAAAGGTAGGAATTCCATGGATAACAAAAAATTAAAAACACCACAGACAATGCATTTTCGATGTTTTTTTTTCTTTTTGTCGAAACTTGGAAGATGCTACCCGTCCCCCTCAGAGCTATTCCCGCTATCTCCCTCTCTACAATCCTTCATTCTCTTATTTGAACTATTTCTGTCATTTTTATCATTAATCTTTTAGCACTGCAAACTCAGGTTGACGTCTATTTCGAGTGTTGGTTTACAGTCTGACGCATATCAATTTGAAAATATGAAAGTCACTGGCGGTGCGATATCCACTACCAAGAGTGAAACATTCAACAATTATTATGTAAAAACTAGCCAAGGACATACCTCTACAGACTATGATTTGCAGATGCAGTCTTCCCACATCTACATTTTCATAATTCCTTAGTTTTGCTATTTTCTTTTTCTACTCTATTTCTTCCCTAAACTGGAGCAAATTCTTTCCTGTCCCTTAAGGTAATGTTTTTGCTCCATTTCTCGTGTAACTCCACTCCTACGTAACATGAATTCTCCTCCACTTCCGTTTTCTCCCTTTCCACCCCTTCCTTGTTCTCTCTATCAGGTAGTAATAATGATTTTCTTTGTCTTTCGACGGCGCCGCTAAACTCCTGACAACGTCCTACCCCTCTGCTTCCTGTAGCCAACTTTGTACTCCCAGAAGCCGGTGAGTTTCTTGACGCGGTCACCTTCATCGAGCTGCAGCGAGAAGAGGCTGACTCCCTGATAAAGCAGTACAACGAGGAGGGCCGCAAGGCCGGTCCACCCCCAGACAAGCGCTTTGACAACCGCCAGGGAGGTTTCCGTGGTCGCGGTGCACCGTTCCAGCGCTATGACAACCGGGGTGGCCCCCAAGGAGGACGTGGGGGATACCAGAGTCGGGGTGGACCCCAAGGTGGCAACTTCAGAGGAGGTGAAGTGGGGGTTTTCTGCTTTGTTAAAGTGATGAAGCATTTCTGTGTCTTTGCTGTGTGTTAAACAGGCCACTTAACTCCCATGATGTTCCACTTCACAGGGTTTAACCGCGGAGGCTTCCAGCACAACCGCTGGGGGGGGAACCGGGATGGTGCTTCGGGAGGACAGCGCGGCTACAGCCGCAACCAGCCAACCGGAGGGAACTACAGTCAGCACCGCCAGGGACAGTATAACAAGGGATCGACTGGGAGCTACAGCCAAGGACAGGTGAGCCCTCTGATGTACTGGTTACACTGTGGAGTGTCATCTCCCTACATGTGGTTCTCCCTCTGGAATTCAATCAACTCTTGGCCTTAACCTCAAAGTGCTGGGCACCTCCTATGTACTTTTACAACCCTTCTAAAATTGCATGTTTTTAATTGTAGGCACAGACATACAATCAGGGCTACAACCAGGGCTACAATCAAAGCTACAATCAGGGCAACTACAACCAGGCTTACAACTACAGCAGCTACAACCAGTACCCAGGCTACAGCCAAAGCTACAGCCAAACTCCCGCGGCCCCTGTCGCTGCCGCCGCTGCACCAGCTGCCGCCGGGCAGACTTACAACCAGCAGCAGCAGAACTACAACCAGCAGTATCAACAGGTGGGTCACTGGTTCCTCAGGTTGGACTGTCATTGATGTTGGCCGTTGCCTGCCTGAAACGCGGTAATAACGCCTTGCTCTGTTTACCTCTCTTCGACCCAGTATGCACAGCAGTGGCAGCAGTATTACCAGAACCAGAGCCAATGGAATCAGTACTACAACCAGTACGGAAACTATGGCAACTACAGCCAGGGTTCCCAAGGTTCTCAGGGCACATAGTAGGTTAATGGTACGGATGAGACGGATCGTATTGCCTCAGCATCATTCCATTGCTTTTCCTGCCTGCACCTCAGCCTTTTTTCCACAAGGTCTCCTTCATGATTAGACTTTTTCTTTTAGCTTACATTTCATGGTTTGTTGTCGGGGTCTAATGTTTTTTTTATCCCCACCTTTGTTCATGCAACTTCTCACAATTAACATTGTTTTTGCATTAGGCCCTGCAATCTTTTTAGAGACGTGTCGTCTTTTTCTTGCTCGCTGTAGACACTGGCCATTTGAAATGAGCAACAGTAGGTTAACATGCACATCTAGTACACTTTTCAGTGTTGTGCAGTGAATGTTTTTAGAGCTCAAAAGGTAGCTGGGATTTGCTTGTGTACATTTCAGTATGTTTTTAAGAGAGATGGAAGATCGTTGGAAAAATAGTTTTGTTAATACTTAATGTTTTTAGGTATAGATTTTGGATCAGATAACCATACATTTGAAAAAAATTGTGTGGGCTAATTCTTATTTTTAAAATTGTAAACCTTGAATAGTTCTTGTTTTGATTTAATCCATGAATATTTTTGCTCATATTTATTGAAATTGAAGTCCTAAAGACAGACATTTTGATTACTTTTTTCTATAACCTGTATAAAGAGAAAGTGATTGTAACGCATTTTACCAATATTTGTTTTACACCATTTAAAACAATGTAACTGCAGTGCTCATGTTGTCCCCTACAAGTTTTTTTTCCAATCTTGTGATCATTAACTAGTTTCAGGTGTGGTTGTAAAACGTTTTTATACCGTATACCATGTATGTAAAACAGTATTTGCATGTGGTTCTGTGTTAAATCAAAATGTACTCTTTTTGTATTTGAGAATATAATCTGAAGATTCTTTGTCTCTAGTTTTTATTCCTGTCCTGGTTCACGAAAACGCTCACACATTTTGGTAATAATAAGGGATCATTCCGATACACAAAAATCTAAATTGCCCATATTGAACACTCAGGAAAAGTGTATTCAAATGAAAAGCAATTGAAATTTACTGCCAGAAATTATGCAGTACATGAAACAGTTTATTTCTTAATATTTTTATTTCTGATTGTCGATCTACTAATCTTGCCTGAATCGACGTTATCAACTGGATTGTCAGGGCTGTCCTGGAATTGTCTTCCGCATTCTGCGTAAACAAAACATTTTCGAAAAACAGTTTGAAGCTGCAAATGCAAACGGTAGCTTGTTATTCGTTTGGTAGCAGGTATCAATGTTGTCTACTTAGTGATTACAATGGAGAGAGATATTGGGACAATAAACGCTTTGAAGACTATTGGGTGAGTATGCACGTTTACTAAAATGATTGTCTAGTGGACTTGATATACGGGACAGCATAAGCCTAGCTATCTACTTCTAATCCTCTTCTGACCAGTAACACTATCTTACAAGTTATATTTTCTATACAAATCCAGAAAAATTTTAATTTCTGTGGCATTTTATTAAGCTGTTTGACTAGAGTAAGGTGCTGGAAAATAGTGTAGTGCGTAACCAACTGTTCATTAAGAGAGAAGTAAAATAAATTACTGTTAAAATACGTTGGTCCTGAACCAAATTAGTGTACTTCATCTCCATTATACTTCCCCATTTTTTCTCCAGGTACACAGGCACTCAATGTGTCAGACGGTGCCTGTGCGATGAGCTTCCTTGTCCAGTACTCACTTGGCTCGCGGCAGAATTGAGAGATGTCTGCCCTGAGTTACAGGGTACGACATAAACATACAGACAATCGTACATAATATAAGGGCTCTAACAAGCAGAGACCACATGCAATGATTATGGTGCATGTGTGTACGTTTCAGGCAGAAAGACGGATGTTTTCCTAGTTGGGGAATTAAGGACTCTGCTGACTGAATTACTATGTCCGTACGCTGCATTGACTACAGATACTCTGACCCCTCCACTTCTCAACAAAGTCACTGGTGAGAGAGATTAGGCAGGTGGGCGTTCTTGACATTTCAATAACATTTCCAAAAAGAAGTTAATAATGGGAGTAATGTATTGTTTTTGTTCCTTTGGTCTTATTTCCAGAGTTTATGGTATCAGAATTACAAGCAGCGCACATACTTAAATACAAAGAATTACATCCAGAGGATAGGACGAGTGAAGGTGACTCAGAAAAAGAGCAGCGAGCAAAAGATTGCAGCATTGTTGATTTAAAGAATGGGTGTGAAGAACATGAAGATTGTCATGAGATGGTTCAAGGGGATAGAAAGGCCGAGATAAAGAGTGAAGTTTCTCTGTTGCTTCAATCCCTAAACATGGATGAGTCTTCTGCATTTACAGATGTGTGCCATGAGGTAAGGTGGAAATGTAAAGGTTTTGCAGATGTTTCAAACATTTTTGGGGTGTATTTATTTTTTCCTTAGTTAGACAGTAGGCAGACTTGTGAACATTAAAGGTAGTATATTGGGATTTAACTCTTATCTCTAATTGGGAAACGTATGTATCCCTGTAGTGTTACCTGTATACCACATCTCTGCACAATGTTCTTGGCATACTGCACACATACTTTTCTGTCCAGGTGGAGAGACGCCTCGCTGATTTGCCTTGTGGTGACATGACCGATCCCCTGCTGAACATCAATCTCAACTCTGAACAATGGGTAGTTAGTCAAAGAAGGGGGTGGATTTTCTTATGACCCATCTGAATATCACTGTTTCATGGCCCTGTTAATACCGCAGATGATTCCTTTCTTTATTGGTTTTCCCACTGTTTAGAAACAAATCCAGAAGATAAATCAAGCTCTATTGGATGACTATCTTTGTCGGCGCCAAATGATGATCATACGATTTCAAGTCACACTTCAGTCCTTTGCCTGGGGAGAGAAGGAAAAAGTATGCATTATTAAGATTGCATCTTATGGAGATGCTCATGAAATACAACACTATATAAATATGCAATACAATGCCTGCCTAAAACATGATCATAAATTGTTTAAATCTATGTTTACAAAATAAGCAATAGAAAGCAAAGGTTACGTTCTAATAAATTGAATTACATGTGTTTTTACATTTGGCAGCCCAATAAATCAAATATATTTGGCTTTTTGACCTCAGTTTCCACAAAATGCTTTTCAAGATTGCTATCTTAATATCGCAAAGAACATGCAATGACATGTCTACCATGTCTATTAAAAACACCGTAGAAAAGTGGAGCTGGGCTTGGGGGTTCGCCAGGCCTGGTCTGGCTGAGCTAGGTGGTGATTATATTGTGAGGTAACATTGTCCGTTTGTTTATCAGGACCAGTACTTTAAAAAGACATACTCTTAAAAAGTACATTTAAAAGCTATTTAGCTTTTCATGACCAAGCAAAAGATAATGTATTATGACTGTGGTAATATAAAGTTACAGCAGGATGTGTGTGGACAGCACAAAAATGTCCCTGTTTTCACAACTTTATCCATGTCTTCACAACCTTGTCCTTGTCTTCGTGCCTTTGTCCCTGTTTGCACAATATACCTGCATATATTGTGCAATTTGGGCTTAACACAATGAGTTGCTGATGTTGACCATGTTTTCTAAATACGATCGTGTGTTACAACCTGAGAACAACAGTTTGTTAGTCAGGAGCAGAAAGTTGTCTCAAGATATGAGCTAAAGGTCTTTCAGTGAGTACTGAAGAGGGCCCAGCAAAGTGCAGTGATGAAGTACAGTTGCACAATCAGAAAGTACGGTTGAGGAAGTCTGTGCATGTCAATAGCAACTTTTTAAAATAATTTTGTATATGGATGTGGATTTTCCACAATAGCACTCATGCTGTGTATCATATAGGTATATGGTTGAGTTTCTTTTTTATATGTATGAATGAGAAACCATTTTCTATCTTCTCCACAGGAGCGCAGCAAAGTCCTTGCTTCAATTCCCCCCCTGTCATCGCTTGCCCTTGTCTCTCAAGTCTCCATGTCACTTTTGCTTGCAGCAAGAAAGGATCAGTCTTACGTTTTGCCAGTAAAGGCTGGGGAAAGCACTGCAGTCTACAAGGTATGAAAAAGCTAAGACATTCGTTTAATATATAAAATAAAAATATATATGATTTAAAAAAGGGACTGCTCTTATTCTCCCTTGTCTTCTCTGTCTGCAGGTATTGATGGGCTGTGTACCAGACCGGGGTGGACGGCCAGGAGAAATTGAGGCCCCCATGCCCATGTGGAAGGACCGGAGAGAGGGAGTCAAGGGGCGTGGAGGGCCACGTGGAGACGGTGGTCATCGTCAGAAGTTTTCTGGGAAAAAGAAAAACAAACGAGACTGACAGACGTTTGTCTGAAGGAAATGAGAAGACAAAATAAATCCAAATAGAAAGAAAACAGACACAGAGGGCTGATAAAAGTGTTTAACACATATATGTATTGCAGATCAGTCATTTTGTTAATACTTATTTTTGAAGAATGATCTTATTTCCCTTTTTTGACAAATAGAACGTTGACTATTCGTTTCCAAAATAATTACGTTTATGGCACTGTGGCAATGTTTATCATCGATTGATTGACTCTTCAGTTAAAATAAAGACTTTATTCAATTTGCTTGTTTTATTGTCCTATAAAAACGTATATTAATTCCACCGAATAAAGTGTTGCTTGTGAAACAGGTGACCCGGAAGTATCATCCAAATTGGATTGCGGCGAGTTGATTGGATATGGATCAGAAACGTGCGTGTAACATCGGCGTACATTATGTTTTTGTTTCGCGCTGTCGAAATGTAGGTCTGGTGAACGGTTTAAGCAAAGTCCATGGATTTCACGTCCATTGTAGTTTATTGCTCAGTACATTTCTGCTATGTTCTCTTTAGTTTTGGTGTTGTATAGTGATGTAAATGTAAAAAAACTAACTCTTACTGGGTCTACAAATGACAAACCCCATGGACGACCGTGCACGCGTGGTGGCCGTGATTCATGCATTGAAAGCGTCAGGGGTTCGTGTGAAAAACTGGAAAAACTTTTTAAATGGGACTTATATAAACGACCCTGTCAGACAGGTAACAAAAAAGCCAACAACACGTTTCCTGAACGGTCAAAGGTCAACCTAGATTGCGTTAGAACTTGTTGTCCAGTGTCCAAAAACATCATATGCTGTCAAGTGAAACTCAGGATTCCACAAATTAACTGACCCGTCTCCAAATGACTGATGTTGGGTGATTAGTAATTGCAGACATTTTTTACAGCAGATTATGTGTCTGGATGTATTTCAGGAAAACCAATCTCAATTTGCATTTGGTCGGGACCTGACATTGCTGCCACAGTGTGAAATAACTGATATGAGTGGGACAGTGCCGAAGTATGTAAACTTGAGTTTAGCTTTAAATGCAAATATTACTTTCAGAAAATGTAGTCTAATGTATTGTGATTTCAATGAACCATCATTTAATGTATTCCGTAGGTTTTTGGTGGATTCCTGTGAATTTTTATCACAGCATCTTCATACTGAAGGGCTCTTTCGAAAGACTGGGTCGTTGAGTCGCATCCGAGCTCTGAGGGTAAGAACACAAGAGGGAAGTGAAGGAAAGTTACATTTCTCGACCCCATGAGTCAGTCTTCTACATTGGCGCTATACCTCCTTGTGACAGGCTGATCTGGAGCTGGGAGTCGCAGTGTTTTCTCTGCCACATTCAGCAACTCTGCAGCCCTGCGACGTGGCCTCCCTGGTCAAGCAGTTCTTACGTGAGCTGCCCTCTCCCCTGATCCCTTTGGATCTCCAGGTGCCAATGTGTCGTGCACTGGGCTTGGAGGAGGATGTGGGTCAGGAGCAGGTCGCTGACGGAGCCACTCTGCTTCTAACAGCCCTGTTCCCACCCTGTCATTCACGGGCCCTTCGATACTTCTGCACCTTCTTGAGACGGACCGCTCAAAGGTTTGTGTCCGAAAATTAAGGAGTACTTTCATTTGCATCCACATCTTCGCTTATATGTGCTCCTTCGTTTTTCACCTCGTTTCTTCACCTGCTTTTATTCGTCAAATTTTTTTAGATCTAAAGAGAATCGTATGGAAGTGGGCAATCTAGCCCTTGTGATTGCACCTAATCTGCTACATTGTCCAGCTGGAGGCTTCAGACTGACTGCGGGCACAGAGAGACAACTGGATAGACAGGCAGCTGTGATCAAAACACTCATAACACATGCAGATCGCATCGGTACTTTTGGAGAACTATCCATCTGCGTTTTAGTCGCTGACGACTGATGTGTTCATTTAACGTTGACACTAGTTTCACTCCTGCGTATGTCTGCTAGGTGTTGTTCCTCCTTCTGTTATGGAAATGGCAACAGTAGCAGAGTCAGGGGAATTATCCGTTCCACCAGTGGAGGGGGGGCGCTTCCAAGAAAGGGCAGCATTTGGGGTTTATAGAAGTCTAAGACGCCAAAGGAGGCGCAGTGTTGGAGGTGAGTCTTTAAATAAACTCTTCATGAGCTCCATACTGTGATGATTTGAGTGTTCATACGCTGCTGTCAATTCACAAATTAATTTAATTTCTCTCCAGAGATATTCGTGGATGCTCTTAGTAAATTCAAGACAGGCCGCGCTTGCAATGTCTCTTCATTTCCCTCAGACAGTATGTGCATCATTTTGTGGTAATGATTGAATGTTTGCTGCTTAATACCAGGTTCCGTAATTCAGATGCTTCTAGCATGCAGAAACGATTTAGTCTTCAGTAATGCGGGAGTGTTGACCCTGACTATAATCATGACCTCACAGGCCAGCAGAATATAAAGACAGGTCGCCACGCCACACTTCAGTCACCCGTCACATTCAAGCGAAAATCTAGTGAAGATCCTGTTCCTGATGTTGAGGGCTCAGCTAAGAAAAGGTTTTTAAATTCTAATGAGCTGTAAAAACTGATGAAGCATGTCTCGGATTGTTTTAAATTCTGTATGGAATAAATGCTGTCCTCCTTTGTATATAGGCGTTCTATCCATGATCTAAGGGACGAAAACCAGTCCATCAGCACACACTGTAATGGTGATGTATTTATGACCTTCATTGCAGTTTAGCTTAAGTTAGTCGTGTAAGTTAGTCCATGACAAGCTCTACCTTTTCCCCATCCCAGTAGATTCCGAGTCGTTCGTAGGTCAAAGCCCCACCCAAAGCCACACCTTTGTCCTGAGTGGAGAGGAGGGCAGCAGGGAGAACGAGCTCTCTGTCACACTCTGTGCCTCAGAGAACAAGCCGAATCTCAGCAAAGATCATGGAACATCAAACAAGTAAATCATGCACTTTATATATGTTGTTCTAGTGAAATTATTAAAATTTTTACTTATTTAGCACAGGCTCTATTCCAAGTTTGGCATTAGAGGTTTCTGCACATGGGCACTTTGCTGCCCTAGATTCAGTTGCATTGCAAGCAGGCTGAACTCTTGGTCTCCTGATGTGTCTCACTGTCTTATGTATCTCGTGAAGGCAGCCATTGCAAGAGGACAAAGCACATCGAAGGAGATCGCTCAGATTCTTCAACATGACAAGCTGGAACATCCCTGTAAGTCTTGTGCAATCCACACTTCTGTCTAATCACTGGGTTTTGGGTAGCTAATGTTATTATTTTGACTCCAATGATTATTCACAGAATCCTTCCCCTGCGTCCAGTGGGGATGAGAGGTGGATTACGGGCAGTAGATTGATGACTAATGGTCTAATGGAAACATCTTGCTCTGAGGTTGGACAATCAAGGATTTCGGTCATAATGGCTGATGGCCCAGAAAGAGGTTGTTGTTTTATTTGCATCAGTGTGTCTTCATGTTAATCATGTAAACAAAAATTGTGACATTCAATCTGTGTTCAGTTCTAGTGGGGAAAGAAGTGGAAGACGACCCTGATCTTCTTAACTACAGCTTCACTGAACTTACTGATGACTTCCTGGATGTCACAATCTTTGACTCATCTACCAGGACACATTCTGGGGAATCATGTGGACATTCTCCTGTCAAATTGGAATATAGGACAACAGAGGAACCACGTAGGCAATGTGAATCTATTTGTGTGTTGAGGAGTCCAGAGCAGGTTGGGATTAAAAATGACCCAGAAGAAGCCAGTCTTGGTAAGAAGCCTTCGAAAGGACACCCACCTGGCTGTGTAGGTCTGAAGCCCCGTCGCCCTCGACGCTCAATCAGTATGCCAGAAGTTACTTTGGACGAACTGAACATTCATGATAAAATTTACAAGAGAGAGAAAAAAGATGGTATGCTAGAGAAAGACTGTAAAGTCTCAGAGGAACCCTGGTTTCCAGGAGTCATGACCTTGGTGGATAAAGGACTGAGTAAGGGAATGGATGAAGCAGAAGAGTTGGAGGAGAAACCGTTGGTGAAGAAAGAAAAGACTGCAGACTCAGGACTGGCTTTTAAAAAGACACCCCAGCGCATGTCTGTAGTAGATCACTTGAGACGCTTCAACGCTCTGGCGACGCTGCTGCGTACCCCTAGGGTTCCTCCCCAGGCCCCCGAACCCCAGCTCAACCATGTCCTGCATGAGAGTCAGCGGGAGGGCGGTCTGAGGAGCGTTGTGCGTCTGCGTCGGCAGGGAGCACGACGGTTTGGACGCTCTATCAGTCACGACGGCGTTCCCGGTCATTTGTCAGAGAAAGGCTGCTATAAGCAGGAGGAGCCGGTGGTGGTTCAAAGCCCCGGTGTTCTGGATCGATGTTCAACAACCGAGCCGAATGTCTTCATCAAAAGTGTTCCTCAACTTGCCCATGAAGGACATATTCCCATCCAACACGCTCCAGGTCTTCATATAGAACAGGATAACCTCCAGGTATTGTGTGTTCCTCCATTACCGGATCCAAAGGAGAGCACAGAGTCTTGCCACAGGCAATTTAATAACTTGCAACTATATTTCAGGGAAGATGAACTGCAACCTTTACAGGAACAATCCACAGTGTCAGATCTGCATGACCTTCTGAAGACTCACTTGAATTTATGTGATCCGAAGGTGGAGCAAAAGAGTGATCTTTCAAATCCATTGAAGATAGATGGAAAGTCTCAGACAGACACGGTTTCAGATGATTTAACTCAGACTATGAAACTACAGCAGGAGCCCAGAACTACTGAACTCCCTCTCCCTCCGACGGAAATGTGCTCTTCCAGTCCCAGCATACCCTCTCCCACACTGATAGACCGAACAACATCATCAACCAACCTTTACACTGCACATTTGGTGGCTAACTGCTCACCTACCAATGCCACGGCTTTTGACTTTATAGGGATGGACATGGGGGTCAGTAAGAGTGATGTGGGTTTTCTACCAGTGGAGCTTTCTTCACCACCTGCCTTACAGTTCCGACTCCCAGACACCAGGAGGCGCTACAGAGACTCACCCCGCTGGCCTATCAATGCAATTAGTGTGGCCGCAGGGGATCCCCTGCAGATGTGAGCGTCAGAGGGTATTGTCTTTGTTTCATTTTTTTATGGGAAAAATAAGGTAATTCACAAAGAACACTGTTTTAGGTGATGTTGTGTCATGGTATCTTTGAGTATTATTTTAATGTGATTTCATCCCATTGTACATGTGGTTTTGTTACTATTGTGTCCATAGTTGCATTTTATGTATTTCAGACTATTTAATTTGTTTAGTTGTTTTAATAAAATGAGTTATTTGAATACTTTGAGTATGAGTAGAATGTTTCTCTAAGTAAAAAGAAAAATGCAGTCTGGTACTCAGAAAAGGCATTTTACCTCAATACTAAGGTTAATAAAATCTGTGTTCATAGTCCTTTCTTCTCACAAAGAGGAATGAATCCCTCTGATGCCGAAACATTTTTATTTTTTTATTGCTTGTTTATTTGAACATACTGTATTGTAGTGATTTAAAAGCTGTTTTTTTTGGTATGTTTAAGTATGGCGTAGCTATCCTATAGTACTTCTGGCTAAACTGTTCAGCAAAACACAACGTGCATCTGAATGTACTCTAAAGCTGCCACAGTTTCAAACTGCTTGCTCCACCCCATTTTCACATTGCACTGTGCTGGAGTTAACTGTCAATGTCTCATAGCACAGCCGGAGGCACTGGGCTCACATTGTCCTTCAGTACGCCCACACACAAACAGGAGCTAGGAGTGAGAGGTGAGATAGACACAGCGAGGCTGGGAGATAGGCGTTTTCACCGTCTCAAGGACTGATAATTCCCTGAGAGAATGGCAGAAGGAGGAGATGGAGAGGAGGAGATCCAGTTCTTGCGTACGGTGAGTGATGCGGTAACCCTCTTCTATTGGCTTGGATTGTAACAGGTAAAAGCTTGTAGAGGCTTCCATGCTGCAGTACCAATACTAAAATTCATTTTGCCATAGTGAAAAGACAGGCAAAAGAGGGAAGGAGTCTCTTAGTAACTTTTGTATGACTTACTATGTGGTCGGATGTTTGCATATGTACCTAATGGCTTCCCTTTGACTTTGGAAACAGATTGACGAGGACAGGTGCGGCAATTGCTTTGTTATCTATTTATGTACCAGAGAAGCTTGATATGTTACTGTTTAGGAGTCAGCTTGCTTGGTCCATCTAACAGCTGACGCTTCAAATGGACACGTGAAAGCTGAGGTAGTAGTAATACATATAAATAACTAGGAATGGTGAAAAAAATTACACACACAATTAATTATGTTGGGTTAGTTCTTGTAATAATAGAAGTGATCTGATTTAAAAGAATCATTTTGAGTTTTTCTATTACAGATTTACTGACAGATCAGGTTATTGAGACAGCAGCATGGTTAAAGGTAATAGGAGATTATGTTGGCAAGTCAAATTGTTTGTTCCAGTCGAGAGAAGGCAATTTGTCGCAGCCGTTTTGTGACTGCTGTACATTTTGACAACATGGAGACCAGTGGGAAATGAAGATTTCTGCAGGTTATCTTCTGATTGAGAGAGGAGTGGTTTTACACGGTTTTCTAGAGTGGCGTATCGTAACTTGTAGATGGATAACATTTATCTTCACTGCTACATTAAACTGAGACTGAGCTGCTTGTGGACAGTGATTACCATAACAATATGCCAGGGTGGTGTAGACCCGGTCTTATAGGTTGGGAACTCTGACCCACTTCCACAGCAACTGTCAATCCGGGGTTACAACCTCCAAGGGGTTACATGCCTCTGATGAATTTAGCCTTTAACATACTACATTAGATTTAGATGCAGACACACTAGTTGAATATGGGAGTATAACACAAGTAAATGTGTCAACAGCACTGATATGTACTGTCATTGGCTTGCTGTATTACTACATACAGAATTTAAAGACTGGGTCGAATGTTGTACAATTACAGCAAGACTTAGAAAGGGATCACGTTATGCAGCACGCTCTTCTGAAACCATCACTCTGCTTTGGCTGAGTTTTTGGCTGCAGCCTCTTCATCAGTTGTGACTCAAAGACGGACATGAACACTGAATAATATTTCAGCAGCGAAGCTTTTAAATGACACGTCTCGCTGTGTCGAGGATGATTGATGCCAAACACAGATGGGGTGACAAAGTATTTCTGATATATATCGTTCACCATGTTTGCTAGCACTTTCTTTTTATAGTTTCAATGGTGCCTGCTGCATAGAGTCAGTGCTTTGTTAACCCTGGTCGGTGAGTGTCTTGGATGTCAGATCTCTACTTCAGTCCCTTACATTGTTGTTGGAGTGTTATTTGAGCCTGGGCAGGTACTTTATTAACCCTAAACATTAAGTAGTTTGAAAGTAATGTATTGTGTTCGTGACTGTGTGTGTGTGTGTGTGTGTGTGTGTGAATGAGATACTGTGGCTACGTTTAGAGCACTGTGGAAGATGACACACTTGCCAACGAAGGGCACATTCCAGAAGCATTTTCTTGATTTGTTCAGCTAGATGTGGAGGTGTGATAAAGGATGGCCCAAGTTGCTTTGATGCTGTTCATCTTGAACTGCCTATACAGTTCTATATTTACAGAGTCTTTGGATTAGCAAGCATCTATCCAGGGCAATCGGAGCACCTGTTCATTTCTGTCCCTGTGAGATTTGAATTCACTCTGCGCACTCAGTATATCTTTGCCAGGTTAGGGGATAGATTCTTTTATAGTTCATGTTTTTTTTCCAGCTTACTGAGTCTTACTCCGATAAAACAACTACTGTCTAAAAGAGACCTAGCTAACATAGTACCACATGAGCTCTGTCTGTTTTGATTCACAGGGATACTAGAGCTTTTAAACTATTGTATACTGAGTCATAATATGATACTATATTATATTGCTGTATGCTTTGTAAAAGGTTTCTTGTTCCAAAACATTTATCATTTTCTTTCCACTGCGGTTCTGTCATGGCTGGTGGACGTTAGCCAAGTTTAAGTCTTGAGCTGTCGGTCTAGGAATCTAAGTTTGATTTAGAGACCGGTCTGCGTTGTGTCTGTCAGTCCAACTGCTCTCAGCGACTGAGGGCGTTACAAATTATTATGTCATTGGAGACGCGCAATAAACGTCCAGGGTTGACGACTCTCAAATATCTGTTGCCCTACTCAGTGGAATGCGTGAGCAGCAGGTGCACCGGCCTGAAATAGAGGACGGGGGGAGTGTGTGAAGAGGGGGTGTCCGGGAAGAGGGGTGCCTGTCAGAATATTAGGGCACGGCCAGGCACAGAAGAATAACACAGATGTGAGGGTTAGGAGTGTGTCTGACGGCTGTTAGCGCTTTGATCCAGCACCCTATGTTTAGGTTCCCTGTACGGCTCCATCAGTCTCCTTGCACGGCCACGCAGGATATTGTTACCTCTGTGTCGGTCAGAGATGCGGCCTTGCACTTATGTAACATAAGAGATGTCTGTTTGGTACTCTTGAATCACATTCATGCTTCGACTGTTTTCTCTTGCCACTACAGCCACTGCACAACCCCACTTAATCCCACTTGATTAGTTTTGCTGTAACTCTAGCTACCAATGTGAAATGGACCTCCCAAGGTCATGGGTGGCAAGTGGTCTATGAAATCCTACGTGCTGCCTGTCATGTTCAGTCGGCAAATCAAAGAACTATCATACAACCAAAGTGATGATGACAGACTAAAATGCACTGGGTTAACCGATTGGATTGATTATCTGCTTTTGACCTGTTTACCCTCTTTCTCTATGTAGGATGACCAGGTTGTGCTACAATGCACTGCCTCAATTCTGAAAGAACAGATCAAACTGTGCTTGTCATGTGAAGGTTTTGGAAATCGCCTCTGCTTCCTGGAGACCACCTCCAACGCTCAGGTAAGAAGCACCACATTCTGCAGACTCGCAACTGTTGTAGTCATCACCAGCTACTGAGCTCTGCTACTGATAATCTGTGCTGTGTTGTAGAATGTGCCGCCTGATTTGGCAATCTGCTGCTTCGTCCTGGAGCAGTCCCTGTCAGTGCGAGCCTTACAGGAGATGCTGGCCAACACCATGGAGCTCAATGAAGTAAGATACTAGCAGAGTTTGTTTCGCTGTGTGTTGGGAGTCTGTTCTTTTGCACAGCATGTGGAAACAGTTTTTCTTTTGCTGGAATACAGTTGGTGTATTTTGTGTAGTGTCCTTTCTCATGTCAATGACACTTAGATAACTGTGAAAGTGGTGAGTGAAGTTATGTGCGAAGTGACAAATGACATATATGTATTTTTAGGATGAATATTATGCCAAGGTATCTGGTTCCTTAAGAAACGTAACTTTGTCTTGTCACCCCTACCCCCCGCCACTGTAGGCTGTCGATTTGGACAAATGGGTACGTCTGCTCATGTTTTCATTCCTGTCACGTTTTCTCAAAGGTTTTACCGTTCTCTCTCTCCAACCCTCTTTCCTGTGAGTCCTCTCACCCCATGTTGCTTGTCTGAATAAGTTCCACGTTGGTCTTCCCTCACTCATACTGCACTCTGTGAGTCCCTACACGCTGCTTAGTGTTGTCGTAGCTGAAATAACAAGCAGCGTTTCAAGTGACACTCAAACGTTGCTATCAGCAGCACTGGAGCAGCTGTAATATCTACATCGCCTCCTACCAGCTCATGTATTGGAAGATGTCTTCTACTGACCTGTGACCCTGTCCCAGTGTTCTTCATAAACATCCTGCACCATACGTCCACCTTTTAATGATCTCATAGTCCCAAATATTCCATTAATTGCCTGCGAATTATAACATCCACTCATGTTTCTTTAATCTGTACTCATCCCACATCCCCTGACAACCCGCCAAGCCTGATCATCTCAATCTTTGGAACGTTGGGAATGTGGGGTGAAGTGTTCCCTTAAATAATGAAACCTCACCCTTCACACACACATTGACTCGTGTACACACCGGTTTACTTCTTGTCCACTTAATCAGACTAAGAAGTGAGTCTTGCCCTGTGTTCTGATTCGGCACTTACTTTTGGAATAACCCTGATGATAACATTTATATTGGAAATGATAACCACTAATTATAACAATTGTTGAAGTAACAATATGGTTTTGTTGTCTGAATGTCACATATTTGAATTTCTAGTTACAGACATATAAACATTTGAGCAAGGTTATTTGCTGTGTTTTTTTGTGTTTTTTCGTCATATTCCTACTTATTTGACTTGATGTTTTTGTGATAATCTGGTGAATTTCTGTTTCCACTCACCCCTGGTCTGTTTTCTCTATCAATTACCTTTTTGTTATCTTGGTTCTCTCTTGGTTCGCTAAATACTCAGGTTCTCTGTTACCTGCCACATTTTTCTCCGTTTGGTACAAGACGAATGATCTCCAGAAGTACACCTCTGCTTTCTTGAACATTCCTGTGTGCTTTGGCAGGCTGACAGCTGAGACTTACTGTCAACTCCTGTCTTTGCTCTCTCTCACTAATGTCTGTCTGTGTCCTCTGCCCAGTCATCACAAGGAGGGGGCCACCGTACCCTGCTCTATGGTCATGCTATCCTACTGAAACACACCCACTCCAGCATGGTAAGGAGGCCTCTGTCTGCCTGTATGTTTAACCAGCTGTAAATCACATCCACCTCACCTGGCAGTCCATCTCATCCACACTGACCCATTGACTCTGAGTGGCTTTTTCGATAAACTGCGAAATGTCCCTTTTGTTTCCTCCAGTACCTCAGCTGTCTGACGACGTCGCGGTCGCTCACGGACAAACTGGCCTTCGACGTGGGGCTGCAGGAAGACTCCACAGGTGAGTCTTTTTAACGAGGGCCGAGGCTTTCTTGCGACATTTCGGCGCAACGCTGTTCACGTTGCCCAGCGGTTGAGCGAACCGCCTGTTCGTCCACAGGTGAGGCGTGCTGGTGGACCATTCACCCCGCATCCAAGCAGAGGTCAGAGGGAGAGAAGGTCAGGGTGGGTGACGACCTCATCCTGGTCAGCGTGTCCTCGGAGAGATACCTGGTGAGACACGCTGGTTGCACACTGCTGAGCAAGTATTTTAAGACCCGGGTTAGGAATGGAGCTGAAATGGTCTTTCTCTTCCTCTCTGTCTGTCATTTTCTCTTTCCCCAGCATCTTTCCTATGCCAGTGGAGACCTCATGGTAGATGCCTCCTTCATGCAGACCCTGTGGACCATGAACCCGGTGATGTCTGGGTGTGAGCTCGCTGAAGGTCTGTATATCGACTCTATTTCAGTTTCTGGTCATGAGCGTGTTATCTTGAAACTCTCCACACGGGACCCTCAGACTTGCCTCAGTGTCACTCTGGTCCCACAGGCTTTCTGACTGGAGGCTACGTTCTGAGACTGTTCCACGGTCACATGGACGAGTGCCTGGTTATCCCTGCTGCCGAGCAAGGAGACGACCAGCGCAGGTGAGAAAAACTCTTTAATTATTTCACATTCAATCAGCTGTGTCTTATTGCTCGTCACACCTTTCGCAGCGCCTGTTGCTCACAGCCCGTCTCTGTTTTCAGACATGCTCATTATGAGGGCGGTGCTGTCTGTAGCCATGCCCGGTCGCTATGGAGACTAGAACCGCTCAGGATTGGGTGAGTGGGACGCCTTATGTCCATCTGCTTTAAGTGAATAAACGCGCTCGTCTTCTCACGTGATTTCTCTCCTTGGGTGTTATACTACATGTCTCTGTAGATGGAGTGGAGGTCACATGAAATGGGGCCAGTCGTTCCGAGTGCGTCACATAACCACAGGGCGCTACCTCTGCCTGGATGAAGAGAAAGGACTGCTGGTGGTGGACCCTGAAAAAGCCAACGCCAAGATGTCAGCCTTCTGCTTCAGAATTTCTAAGGTCAGAATTGACAGAAATAATACATTTTTCTAGAATGGAACATTTGTATTATACTGACACTGTAGATACTGTCTAATTCTTTTTGCTGCTTAATTTTCCAAACATGCAGGAAAAGATTGATGTGTCTCAGAAACGCGATGTGGAGGGCATGGGCACGCCAGAGATTAAGTACGGGGAATCCATGTGTTTTGTCCAACATGTCGCCACTGGCCTGTGGCTTACATATGCCTCTGTTGACGCCAAGTCTGCCCGCTTGGGACCTCTGAAAAGGAAGGTATGATGAACTCCAATCCAAGGTGCCAAGAAAACAGTGCTTCAGGACAATTACAACAGCCAATGAAATGCAAAAATATTTAGATATCATATATATGTAGTACCAATCCAAAGTTTGGACACATTTACCCACACATCGACTGGTACTGTATATAAGCACAATGTTGTTGTTTCCTGGCATTGCAATTTGTTTGGGTCTTTGAAATTGAGTGCTCCTAGTGTTTTTCCATGCTGTCAACTCACCCTGTGTCTCTTCTAGGCCATCCTTCATAAAGAGGGCCACATGGATGACGCCCTGACTGTGGCCCGCTCCCAGACTGAGGAGTTCCAGGCTGCTCGAATGATATACAGCACAGCAGGCCTCTTCACACAGTTCATCAAGTACGCCCCACTCCCAGTCTCTTGCTGTGGCGCTCTGATAAACATGGAACTATCTGAACATTACGTATGGACCGCTTTGACTTTCTGTTCTCCTTGAGGAGGGGCAGATGGCCCTGCTTTAATGTTGGACCTCATGGCCTGCACACTGACATCTTTTCCGTGTCCCCAGAGCGCTGGACTCACTGAGTGGGAAGAACAAGTCTTCTTCGGGCCCCCCCTCCCTGCCCATGGACTCGGTGGCCCTGTCCCTGCAGGACCTCATCTTCTACTTCCGCCCCCCTGACGAAGAGCTGGAGCATGAGGAGAAGCAGACCAAACTACGCTCCCTCAGGAACAGACAAAACCTCTTCCAAGAGGAGGTCCGTTCCCACACATGACCGAAAGACAATATACCATTTATATACTGCCCTTTCAATGTATTTCATTTCCCATGTTTTATTTTATTTATTTGTGTGCGTCCTTCCACCCAGGGCATGATCACTCTGGTTCTGGACTGTATTGACCGGCTCAATGTCTACAACACAGCGGCCCACTTCTCAGAGTTTGCGGGGGAGGAGGCTGCAGAGTCTTGGAAGGAAATCGTTAATCTCCTGTATGAGCTGCTGGGTATGGGACCTTCTTGTTCGTCCGTTATGTAAAAGCAGTTTCTGCAAAGCTGTGGTTGTAACTTTCCAGCAACATGTGACATGATGTAGCTCTGAGCGGGTGTTGTCTCTGTCGTTCTCTTCCCATAAAGCGTCACTGATCAGGGGGAACCGGGCCAACTGTGCCCTGTTCTGTGACAACCTGGACTGGCTGGTCAGTAAACTGGACCGACTGGAGGCCTCCTCAGGTAAAGCGCCACTACACACCTGGTCACCTTCTGGCAGTGGTCTGGGTGGTGTGTTATGGGAGGGCCGGTGGTGTGTAACGTTCCTCTCCGTTCACCACAGGCATCCTGGAGGTTCTTTACTGTGTTCTAATTGAGAGCCCTGAGGTCCTGAACATCATCCAGGAGAACCACATTAAATCGATCATCTCTCTGCTTGATAAGCATGGACGCAATCACAAGGTCATTTGTTGTGTGTGCAGGTCGTCAGTGTTAGAATTAACTCAGGGGTGAGCTTAACTGGAGATGGTACACTTTTCTCATGTTCTCTCTAGGTGTTGGATGTGCTCTGCTCTCTCTGTGTGTGTAACGGGGTCGCTGTGAGGTCCAATCAGAATCTCATCACAGAGAATCTTCTTCCAGGTCGTGACCTCCTCTTGCAGTCCAACATCATCAATTACGTCACCAGGTCAGATTAAACACACAATTGTTTGTAAATATCCACATTCTACAACCTGTCCTTTCCTTTAAACCGTCGACATTGTCTTTACCTCACTCCCCCCCGATAGTGTGAGGCCCAACATCTTCCTGGGAACATGTGAGGGTTCCACACAGTATAAGAAGTGGTATTTTGAGGTGATGGTGGACCATGTGGAGCCCTTTCTGACAGCCCAGGTATTTCACCTGCGAGTGGGCTGGGCTCTGACCGAGGGCTACAGTCCCTACCCCGGGGGTGGCGAGGGCTGGGGGGGCAACGGGGTCGGGGACGACCTCTACTCCTACGCCTTTGACGGACTCAACCTGTGGACAGGTAGGCCCAGTTTGCCTTTCGGAATCCCTCGACGACCCCGTCGCCGCCGATCGCACTGACCGGCGCGTGTCTCTGTCGCCACAGGACGGGTCCCGCGCCACGTGGCCTCGCCCAACATGCACATACTGGCGGCGGACGACGTGGTCAGCTGCTGCCTGGATCTGAGTGTGCCCAGCATCTCGTTCCGTATCAATGGGCACCCGGTGCAGGGTATGTTTGAGAACTTCAACCTGGATGGACTCTTCTTCCCGGTGGTCAGCTTCTCTGCGGGCGTCAGGTGAGAACCACCGATGGGGGTTAAATGGTCTGTTTGATGTACCTAGTAGTCTGAAAGTAATCAAAATTGTATGTAGAGCGATCAGTGTTCTTGTTTGCCTTCTCCTTATCATCTAGTGTTCGTTTCCTCCTGGGAGGGTGTCACGGGGACTTTAAGTTCCTCCCACCGCCAGGCTACGCCCCGTGCTACGAGGCTGTGCTGCCAAAGGACCGACTGCGCATTGAACCCATCAAGGAGTACAAGCACGATTTCAATGGTGTCCGCAACCTATTGGGGCCCACGCAGTCCCTGTCCCACACGGCCTTCACGCCCTGCCCCGTGGACACTGTCCAGGTGATGCTCCTGAGGTGTCGGTACAGCTCACTGCCTCCTCTGTCGTGCTTCCTTTCACTGTGTTGTTGTCCTTTCAGATTGTACTACCACCTCACTTGGAGCGCATTCGGGAGAAGCTGGCTGAGAACAGCCACGAGCTGTGGGCCGTCACCCGCATCGAGCAAGGATGGACCTACGGGCTGGTGAGTGTTTCCCACGATGCCCTAGTCAGCTCACATTGCTCACATGACTGAATGATATCTGCCTGCTCCAACCTGGCAAATGACTTGACTCGTTTCCTCCCCTCAAGTTTCGAGACGACAACAAGAAACTCCACCCCTGCCTGGTGGATTTCCAGAGCTTGCCAGAACCTGAGAAGAATTATAACCTTGCAATGTCAGGAGAAACACTCAAGTGAGTTCTGGACTTTGACATGCTTTGTCAGCCTGCTTGATGTGTGAGCTGGATATTCAATTTCTCTATTTCTGTTACTCAAAGGACTCTTCTTGCTCTGGGCTGTCACGTGGGCATGGGAGATGAGAAAGCTGAAGAGAACCTGAAGAATATCAAAATGCCCAAGACGTGAGTCATAACTAATAGAAAAGGATATCAGACCAATTTAGACGTGATTTCATTATTCCCAAATATTCCCGTCCATTTGAATGTTTCTTGGATCTTCTGAACGGTGCATTGTGAAATGTCTGATTGTCACAAGGCCATTTGTTCTGTTAGATACATGATGTGTAATGGATACAAGCCTGCCCCCCTGGACCTCAGCCATGTCAAGCTTACACCCAACCAGACCAACCTGGTGGAGAGACTGGCCGAGAACGGCCACAATGTTTGGGCTCGCGACCGGGTTCAACAGGGATGGACCTATAGCATTATACAGGTAGCAGCTTCTCTATCTGACTGGTCTCGGTTCTTGCATGAGAATCAGCAAGTAAGGCCAAACCATTCATAACAGAAACTAAAGTAATTCAAAACAGTGAGTGATGAATATATACTGTTTGTTGGGCTCTAACGCACGTGTAGGCATCTAGGTGTGCACATTAGAAGCTCACCTATGTTGTTGCAGATACTTTGTAACAGATGACATCTGGGTGAAGTATGAGTCACACCTGACTCATCAGATGTTCTAGTTGGGATGTTTTTAAACCCAAACTTTATGTAACCAGTCAAGACAAATTGAATAATAGGTGTATCTACATAAAAGTCTTTGACTTATACAACAATTCACGTGTGTGTGTTGATTTGAGATCTGAATTACTATGTTTAGGACATTGTTAACAAGCGCAACCCACGGCTGGTGCCATATAACCTGCTGGACGAAAAGACCAAGAAGACCAACCGAGATACTGTCTGTGCAGCTGTCCGCACCCTTTTGGGCTATGGTTACAACATAGAGCCACCTGACCAGGAGAGCAGTGAGTCCGACTGTCTACCAAGTGATTGGAAAGTCATTTGCGTAATGAGCTATATACAAACACATTCTTATCATTGGCACCTGTTGCTCTGTTTGTTTGTTCTAGGCGGCCATGGCGAAGGTCATTCCCGTGGGGATAAGATCCGTGTGTTCCGGGCTGAGAAATCATATGCCATCACCCAGGGGAAGTGGTACTTTGAGTTTGAGGTTGTGACCGTCGGGGAGATGAGAGTGGGTTGGGCCCGACCCAGTGTACGTGCTGACAAAGAGCTGGGTTCGGATGAGCTTGCCTATGTCTTCAATGGTTTCAAGGTACCCAGCCAGTGATTAAGGTTCTGGTCCTGTTCTGCCTTAACGAAAACATTTGTAGCCCATTTGAAATTGGACTTTGTCTTCAGGCTCAGCGCTGGCACGTGGGCAATGAGCCATTCGGTCGTAGCTGGTTGCCTGGCGATGTGGTGGGCTGCATGATCGACCTGGTCGAGCAGAACATCTTCTTCACCCTAAACGGAGAGATGCTGATCAGCGATTCTGGCTCGGAGATGGCCTTCAAGGACATCGAGATTGGAGACGGTGAGTGACGAGGTGGTGGGAGTCAGTCCTCGCAGGTCGGTTCAGATCCATTAATGGATGTTCGTTAATAGATCTCATTTGTGTTTCGTCTCCAGGGTTCGTCCCTGTGTGTAGCCTGGGCCTGTCTCAGGTGGGCCGTCTCAATCTGGGCCAGAACGTCAGCAGCCTGCGCTACTTCACCATCTGCGGCCTGCAGGAGGGCTTTGAGCCCTTCGCCATTAACATGAAGAGAGACATCACCTTGTGGTTCAGCAAGAGTCTGCCCCAGTTCATCCCAGTGGCGACTGACCACCCTCACATCGAGGTAACACACTGCATCTCTAGGTCAACAGCACTATATTGTCACGGCTTGGATTGGCTACCATACGGCCGTAAATTAAATTGTAAAGGTTTTTTTTCTCTTAGATATCCAACTTCTTTTGTCCCCTGTGTAGGTTTCTCGTGTGGACGGAACTGTGGACAGCGCCCCCTGCCTGAAGCTGACCCATAAGACCTTTGGCTCTCAGAATGCCAATACGGACCTGATGTTCTTCAGGCTCAGCATGCCTGTGGAGTTCCACGAGACCTTTAAGGTTGTTGCTGGAACCACCCCACTGACCCGAACGCTGACAATCCCCGAGGATGAAGTTTTGGAGGTTGACCCGGACTCTGACTTTGAGGTGCTGAAGAAATCTGCCAGCCGCACAGAGAAGGAAGAGGAAAAGAAGGAGCCCTCTGTGCCGAAGGAACTCCCTCTAAATGAAGGCGGAGAGAATGTGAAGGATGCTTCTACAGAGAAGAGCAAGAAGAAGGGGTGAGCTTCAAGTGGAATCTGATAAATGAAGAAAAAGACCACTGGCTTTGGACAGGCAACAACCACTGAAAACCATAATTTAATATACAGCTCTGGAAAAAATTTAGACCTCTGCATCTTTTATGTTCCTTTCCAAAAAAGTTGAATAGGTTTTGAATGAGAAACAGATGGGTTAAAATGAAGAGACCACTGCAAATTGAATGCTTCTGTTCCTCACTCAAAACTTTCCTTTTCAACATTTTGGAAAGGAAAGAAAAATGTGTAGTGGTCCAATACAATTTTTCAGGGCTGTATAATAAATAGTTAAATTTTTTTGTAAATCATTGAAAATAGATGCCTTTTTCATGATTGTTAAAGTTTAAACTACACCTGGAATTGAGTGACTTATCCCCACTGAGCACTGCAATCCCATCCTAATGTATTCTGACAAAGTTTTGTTAAATTCAATATTAAGTCAGTTCAGTAAATAAATAGAAATATAATGCAAATATAGTAATGCTATAATAACACCATTTGAATTATTTTTCAAGAAACCAACATGGAAACGGTTTGTATTTCAACTGTTGTTTTTGTAGAATTTAAATCTGTTTGAATTGGTCCATCCATGTTTTAAGGTTATTTTTCGTTCAACAATTGTCATGTTGAATGTATGCCCTCAGGTTTCTGTTCAAGGCCAAGAAAGCTGCTTTCACGCCAGCCCCGGTTGTTCCCACCATGCCCCGTCTGATAGAGGAAGTGGTCCCAGATGACAGAGACGATGACGATATTATCCTCAACACCACCACGGTATGACCTATTCACATCCCATTGTAGACAGCTCAGATTCATGTATTTTCACTGTTTTGCTGGACTGTTGGTTATTTAGGCAATAAGGCATGAGGGGATGTGTTACATGGCCAATATAACACTGATAAGATTTGTACATAGGCACAACACCACACAGAGTGCCTGTATACAGCCTTTGGATATTGGTAATATACCATAAACTCTGAAGTTTCTTATTTCTATTATGAACTTACCAACACAATTAGAACAGTAAAAAGAAATATTGAAATATGCTACAGGGCAAATCAGCATTCTGAGTTTGCACACACCAATTTATTATGTTGCTTATCATGATTTCTGTTTCCTTCTTGTGTGTCCAGTATTATTATTCAGTGCGAGTGGTAGCAGGACAGGAACCCAGTGGTGTGTGGGTGGGCTGGGTCACCCCAGACTACCACCAGTATGACCCAAATTTTGACCTCAGCAAAGTCAGAAATGTCACTGTCACTGTGGGAGATGACAAAGGCAACATACATGACAGGTGAGCAATACACACCTGTGCATGCAAATACAGATACTGTATTCAAAGAAGCGATAACTTCTTACCAACTTATATCACTTACACCACTATGATGTGTCTGCTGTCTTCTCAGTATGAAACACAGTAACTGCTACATGGTGTGGGGAGGGGAGTTCAGCAGCTCCCAGCAGACTCGGGTTAGTCAGGAGGACTTTGTGATTGGCTGCCTCATTGACCTGGACACAGGCCTCATGACGTTCACAGCTAACGGGAAAGAGATCAACACCTTCTACCAGGTCTTTACTAACCTCTCAGGGGCATGTCAAGGGTTAACGGACTGAGCTCCTGTTGCTGCTGTTGGCTTCTTGTGTGACACTGGTGCGGTTTCTTACAGGTGGAACCCAACACTAAACTGTTCCCAGCAGTATTTGTCCTGCCTTCCAGTCAAAACATGCTTCAAGTGGAGCTGGGCAAGCTGAAGGTCTGACACACTGTCTTGGGGTGTTTTTCCCCTCACGTGTACTCAACTTTGTCTCACGACCACCCTTATAATCTACATGTTTGCTCTCTCCTCAGAACATTATGCCCATCTCAGCAGCCATGTTCCGCAGTGAACGGAAGAATCCTGTCCCGCAGTGTCCTCCCAGGCTGGATGTCCAGATGTTGACTCCGGTCATCTGGAGCCGCATGCCTAACAACTTCCTGTCACCTGATACTGGCCGAGTGAGTGATCGGCATGGCTGGAAGGTGGAATGTAATGAGCCCCTTACTATGATGGCCCTGCACATCCCTGAAGAGAACAGGTAAGAGCACAGCCATGGTTTCTTACTGCTTGGCACAGGACAATTGGAGTTTTCTTAGAACATTTTAGCAATTTTGAGGTTGTAGATTTTGACAAACACAACATTAAGAAATCCAAAGGCCTTTGGTTGATTTCCTTGCAGCCTTCAGTGTTTGGAAATAAATAGACCCAGTAGCCACTGCAGTAGAATTGGGCACGTTCTACCATCCTATCCTCTCGGTTTCCCTTCAGATGTATTGATATCTTGGAGCTATCGGAGCGAATGGACCTGCTGAAATTCCATTACCACACACTGAAGCTCTATGGCTCGGTCTGCGCCCTGGGGAACAACCGTGTGGCCCACGCCTTGTGTAGCCACGTGGACGAGTCCCAGCTGTTCTACGCAATTGAGAACACCTACTTGCCCGGGCCGATGAGGAGCGGGTACTATGACCTGCTCATCAGCATGCACCTAGAGTCGGCCAAGAGGAACCGCCTCATGACCAACAAGGAGTTCATAGTGCCCATGACAGATGAGACGCGCAGCATTAGTCTTTACTCAGACACCGACAAGTCCCATGCCTTACCGGGGGTGGGCCTCACAACCTGCCTGCGCCCTGAACTCCACTTCTCACCAACCGGGTTTGTGGGGACCAACCTGGACATCTACACCCTGAGCCCCTTCATCCCACTTCAGGTAAGAAGCTTCCGGTGAACGAAAGGAGAACGGAAGGGTTTTCTTTTGTTTTCTCACCAACTGACGCCCTGTGATGTGCATCCCTCCCCGTAGGTGCTGAAGTCAAAGGCTTTGACCATGCTGACGGAGGCTGTGCAGGACGGTGGTCAGGCCATGAGGGATCCTGTAGGGGGCAGCGTCGAGTTCCACTTCGTCCCCATCCTCAAGCTTGTCAGCACGCTGCTCATCATGGGTGTGTTTGAGAACGAGGACGTCAAGCACATCCTGAAGATGATCGAGCCCACGGTGTTCAGCGGAGAGCCAGACGTTGCTGCCAAGGGAGAGGGGGACCAAACGCTGGCCCTGAAGGAGGCAGGAGCAGAGGTGAAGGAAGAGGAAGACGAAGCAGTTGAGAGTGGACTGGAAATGGATGATGAGGGGATAGATGAGGAGGATGAGGAACTTGCAGCAGAGCTGGAGGAGTTGGATCTTCTGGACAAAGAAGAAGAGGACCGGGAGGACGGAGAGAAGGGTGCAGAGGAGACGGAGAAGGACTCACGAGCTGGGGAGGAGGACGGAGAGGTCAGAGAGCAAGTCGGACTGGAAGAGGGGTTGCTGCACATGAAGCTACCAGAGTCCGTCAAGCTACAGGTGTATTTTTCAGTTGACTGTATCTTTCACTGTCCTCCACAGTTTAATGAATTGCTATTATTATTGTTGCTAAACACCCTGGCTCTCTCCTTCTGTGGTTCAGATGTGCAGTCTGCTGCAGTATTTCTGTGACTGTGAGCTGCGTCACAGAGTGGAGGCCATCATCGCCTTCTCTGATAGATTTGTGAGTCAGGTGCAGACCAATCAGAGAGCACGTTACAACGAGCTCATGCTGGCATTCACTATGAGCGCTGCCGAGACGGCCCGCAAGACCCGAGAGTTTCGTTCCCCACCACAGGAACAGGTAGACTTCTCCAGAAGGTTCTGTCGCACTTTCAACACCACATGAAAGAAGACCAAGTCTGACAGGTTTACTCAGGGTTGTGTTTGCCATGTAGGTCAACATGCTGATGAACTTCAAGAACATTGC
The DNA here is from genome assembly GCA_016801105.1 of Esox niger. Lineage (NCBI taxonomy): Eukaryota > Metazoa > Chordata > Actinopteri > Esociformes > Esocidae > Esox > Esox niger. The sequence continues at coordinate 11,895 of JACXGJ010002341.1, read as the reverse complement.
AGAAGATGAGGAGTGTCCTGTGCCTGACGAGGTCCGTGATGCCTTGCTGACATTTCACAAGGACCTACTTACACACTGTGGTCAGTGAAACTATATACCTCCATCTCTAAATTCAACATAGAACTTCACATATAACCTATATATTTGAGGAGATGATCAGAAAGATGTGACAGACCTATCCTGCCTTATGACAATGACAGGTGTACATATCGAAGAGGAAGAAGAGGAGGAGGAGTTGGACATGTCTCTTAAAGGACGACTGCTCCGGTTGGTGGACAAATTAAGGCACCTGCGTAAGAAGAAGGTAGAGGAGGAGCCAGAAACTGTAGAAGAGATCAAACCCAGTGAGTCCCACTTCAATAGATGTAATGCCAGAGAACAATCTAAACATATTTCATTTAGATATTTAAATGAAGTAGGCTGCTCAAAATGGAAAGAATATTACTAATTCAAATGTCAGTCTATTCATGGGATCATTCCATTTGGTCTCAGCGATCACTTGCATTGCACTAACATGAGAGCATAGGCAGAAATACCGGGTGGGACAGGGGGGACATGACCACCCCATCCTGGGGAAAACTATGATTTGTCATTCCCATTATACAAAGTAAACATATCTATATTAAAATAATAATAATAATAGTAATAAGACTCAATGAAAGCACTTCTGCTGAATATAAACACTTAATAGCGGGTTTAAGTTTTAAAAAATTGCGACACCCCCGCCCTTAGCCTCACAGTGGTTTGATCCACTGCCCCCCCAGCCCTCAGCAGTGGCACATGTACATGTGTGGGAATCTGACAGTCTCTCGTTAATGGTTGACTTTCAGTGAATAATTCAAACAAAGAATATTTTAGACTTTTCTTTACTTCTACCACTAAATACAATTAAAAAAACTTTCTAACCGTCACCAGCGTTCATTTTCTATGCATTGAATTACAGGTCACTTGTCATGTTAGCGGTTTGCTGATATTTGCTAGCAAGCTATAGTAACATTAACCAACTTTTGCAGCTGTTTAAAATCTAGTCAATGAGTAAAGCTTCCAGTGCAGTGTATGTAGTGCTCCTTAGCTGGCAACATGACAGTCTTCGTGTCTACCATCTGGAAGGCACTCAATGCACGTAGCTAACGTGAGATTAATCCAGTAAATTCGTTTTATGTAGGTAGGGTTCACACACTAGCTGAATTTGCAAAGTTTCAGTAGTAAACAAACCGCTAGTGCAAACTAAAACAATATTACAGAAATACTTTTGGTGTCTCACTCAAAAGAAAATGTTATGTAATTGTCCCCTCCACACCTGATATAAAATGTTCACCCTACATGAGAGTAAGACAAATTTCAAACAGTAACCCATCCCCCAACACCCTCTGCCCCAGGCACCCTCCAGGAGCTAATCTCCCACACCATGATCCACTGGGCCCAGGAGTCTTTCATCCAGAATCCAGAGCTGGTGCGTCTGATGTTCAGCCTGCTTCACAGGCAGTATGACGGCCTGGGGGAGCTGATCCGGGCACTGCCCAAGGCCTACACTATCAATGCCATCTCCATTAAGGACACCATGGAGCTGTTGGAGTGCCTGGGTCAGATCCGCTCGCTGCTCATCGTCCAGATGGGCCCAGAGGAGGAGAGGCTCATGATCCAGAGCATCGGGTTAGTAGTTTTAACCTATGCTGATCAGTCAGAAAGAATATGAACGAAAAAGGAGCATCAACTGGAGGAACAAAGAATAATTCTGAGTAATTTCTATCCATCAGAAACATTATGAGCAACAAGGTGTTCTACCAGCACCCTAACCTGATGAGAGCGCTTGGCATGCATGAAACTGTCATGGAGGTGATGGTCAACGTGCTGGGTGGTGGCGACTCCAAGGTGAACTGCATAAATACTTCATTAATACAGGACCTGTGCATGACAACAAACTGCGATGTGTGACTGTGGCCACACAATAAACAGTACATTCACCCTACACATGTTCCTCTGCAGGAGATTCGATTCCCTCGTATGGTCACCAACTGCTGTCGTTTCCTCTGCTACTTCTGTCGCATTAGCCGACAGAACCAGCGCTCCATGTTCGACCACCTCAGCTATCTGCTTCAGAACAGTGGCATTGGGCTTGGTGAGGTGCATTTTGAATTGTTGTATAAAAGAGAAAAGCTGAATGGTTTGGCGTGTTTTGAGACTGATCATCTCATGGATGCGTTTCAGGGATGCGTGGTTCTACCCCTCTGGACGTGGCTGCGGCCTCCTGTATTGATAACAACGAGCTGGCACTGGCTCTCCAAGAGCAGGACCTCGAGAAGGTCGGATACATCACAGACAAACACATGCAGGTTCTCTAGATGTTGCAGCTTGGCACATCAGTCATCATCCTCTCTATTCCCGTGTCTGCTGTCTTGCGTTTCTCCTCCTAGGTGGTGAAGTATCTGGCAGGCTGTGGGCTCCAGAGCTGTCCCCAGCTCCTGGCAAAGGGTTACCCCGATATCGGCTGGAACCCCTGTGGCGGGGAGAAATACCTGGACTTCCTCCGCTTCGCTGTCTTTGTCAATGGTCTGTACTAGTTGACCTTGTGTATAGGAAGACAATACACTTGGGATACTGCCTTTGTGAATCTTTTTATCTCATCGTTGAGCATGGCTTGGCTCGCTGTCCCTTGCAGGAGAGAGCGTAGAGGAGAACGCCAATGTGGTGGTGCGTCTGCTGATCCGCCGGCCGGAGTGTTTCGGCCCGGCCCTGAGAGGAGAGGGTGGGAACGGTCTGCTGGCTGCTATAGAGGAGGCCATCAAAATCTCTGAGGATCCAGCCAGGGACGGACCCACCATCAAGAAAGACAGACGCTTCCCCGGCATGTAAGAGCCGGACCCAACAGGGGATGATAAATTATCATTTATCTGTGTAATTTATCAGAACGTGTTCTCCTTTGGCATATTTCTGGTTCACATTTGATCCTTTTTTGTGGAAGGTTCCCTGGTGGGGAGGAGCAGCATGAGGAGAACAAGGTTCACCTGGGGAATGCCATCATGTCTTTCTACTCGGCTCTCATTGACTTGCTGGGACGCTGTGCGCCAGAGATGCATGTGAGTAGTGAGCACAGAAAAACTTGGTGCATGGAAGTCTCATGCAATGGCACAAGCTAGCGGCTTCAGTCTGAAACTTTGCTATTGGTGTTCCTCCCCCTAGTTGATCCAGGCTGGTAAGGGCGAGGCTCTAAGGATCAGGGCCATCCTGAGGTCCCTGGTGCCAATAGAGGACCTGGTGGGAGTCATCAGCCTGCCTCTCCAAATACCAGACTTCGGAAAGGGTGAGCCAGACGTGAATCTCTTTTTAATAAATATATTCAGTTCATTCTCATCTTTCTGATGACAATGAAATTGTTTCAGTTTGTCTTGATCCTTACGCTGTATGTATATATGTAAAATAAAATCAATACTGTATTCAAGTCCTGTCATTAATCCCCTTCATAATATTCCTTTGTCTGTTATTTAGATAACAGCGTCATTGAACCCAAGATGTCCTCCAGTTTTGTGCCGGACCACAAGGCTCCCATGGTGCTGTTCCTTGACAGAGTGTATGGCATAGACAACCAGGACTTCTTGCTTCATGTGTTAGAGGTGGGCTTCCTGCCTGACATGAGGGCAGCTGCTTCTCTGGACACGGTAAATCAGCATCCCTCCATTTACTTACTCATATAGAGTGCATTATATGAGGTTTAAACTGCTAGCTTGTGGTCTTTTGAACACAGAGAAAATGATATTTAAAATGTCTCTATCCCCACTAGGTGGCTTTCAGCACCACAGAGATGGCACTGGCTCTGAACCGCTACCTCTCTCAGGCTGTGTTGCCCCTCATTACCAAGTGTGCCTACCTGTTCGCTGGCACTGATCACCGGGCCATCATGATTGACTCCATGCTGCACACCATCTACCGGCTGTCCCGCGGACGAGCCTTCACCAAGGCCCAGAGGGACGTCATAGAGGAGTGCCTCATGGCTTTATGCAAGTGAGTTGGAACTCTAACCCTGGCATGGGTTACCCACTTAACACAAGATATTCTCAAATGTCTGTAGTTTCCCGTCAGTGGTGTCATTTCTTGGTCCCATCTGGTCAATGTTAATATGTCCAGGACACAGAATGTTTGAATATGTACCTTTTTGTGATGTGGTTGACTCATGCTTGATGGATGCATTTGTTTATGTATTGGCTTATGCATATTTCATAGGCATCTGCGGCCATCTATGTTACAACATCTTTTGAGAAGGCTGGTGTTTGATGTACCAATTCTGAATGAATATGCCAAAATGCCACTCAAGGTAAGGACATGACTCAACTGTTCATCAAACCTCTTTATCAAAATGAATCAAGATAGCCATTTAGAAATGTATGAACGTATCAAGATGTTAATGATTTTTTTGTTCTTCTGTTGAGTGCAGCTTTTGACCAATCACTATGAGCGTTGTTGGAAGTATTACTGCCTCCCTAATGGCTGGGGCAACTTCGGAGTGTCATCAGAGGAGGAGCTTCATCTCACACGAAAGCTCTTCTGGGGCATTTTTGAGTCCCTGGCCCATAAGGTTAGACTGTCACACATCAGTCAGATGTATGGAAACATTTATCACCAGGAATCGTAAGGCTCCAATTACACAATGTTAATAGACCACTGAAGAAATATTGTCATTTCGCTACATGCTCTTATTGTGGTTTCAGAAATTTGATGCGGAGCTGTTCAAAATTTCCATGCCATGTATATGTGCAATCGCTGGAGCCATCCCTCCAGATTATGTTGATGCCAGCTACTCATCCAAAACTGAGAAGAAAGCCTCAGTGGATGCAGAGGGAAACTTTGATCCCAAGCCAGTGGAGACCACAAAGTGAGGACAGGAACGAGGCTTTGAGATAATACTTAATCTAAAGTAGACACTGTCATTGGATGGTGTAGATATTCTCTTCAAAGTTGCCTGATAACCTCTGCTTTTAGCTACAGTGTTGTAAGTAGATTCTGGTGTGCTAAAGTCTGCTGTATTTCATGTTTTAGTACTATTATTCCTGAGAGACTGGATGGCTTTATCAACAAATATGCTGAGTACACGCACGATAAGTGGGCTTTTGAAAAGGTCAGTTAAAGAGCTACAGTGTTTCTTTATTCATATCCATTAGACAATGTTCTGTTCAATTCAGAATATGCTGTATATCTGTTCACCTTTAGATTCAGAATAATTGGACATATGGGGAGATTCTGGATGAAAATTCCAAAACCCACCCAATGCTCCGACCGTACAAAACGTTCTCAGAGAAGGTAATTGGATCATACTTTACCGTTTATACATTTTTTTATTTATTTTTGTCAGTTTTTATATTTTTGTGGACTAGCATTAAACCCATGCTGTAGCTGTTTACAAAGGAGGGAGTAGCTTTTACCACTGGTCCTACAACAGATATTAACCAGTGCTTCTCAATGATGTCCTTGGTCTAAAATGATCCTGACTGTTTCAGGACAAGGAGATCTACCGCTGGCCCATCAAAGAGTCCATGAAGGCCATGATTGCGTGGGAGTGGACTCTGGATCAAACTAGGGAAGGAGATGAGGCAAAGAATGAGCTGAAGAAGGCAGCTCGAAAGATCTCACAGACTGCGCAGGTATGGAGCAAGAAAGAAATGCGTAGCCCATTCAGTTCTCTCTCAGGATTTATTAGGATCTCTGTGGAATAACCTTCTTTCAGATCAGACAGATAATAACATCAGTGACTGAATGCTTAGGAATATAAATATGTTCGTTTCAGGCGACCTATGACCCCAGCCATGGCTACAGCCCCCAACCAATTGAAATCTCCCACATGGCACTGTCAAGAGAGTTGCAGGTATTATGACACACAAGTGAGGAGCATCTCTCCAAATCACTTTGCAATCTCAATTGCTTTATTCTTATTATGTAATGTCATTTCATAACATTGTCTTCTTTCAGTCCATGGCAGAACAGCTTGCAGAGAACTATCACAACACCTGGGGTCGCAAGAAGAAGATGGAGCTACAGTCTAAAGGTGAGATGTCACTCTTGAGAGGCTACAACATTGTCTTTTCTTTCTTTAAAATGTAGACGACGATCTGTGTGTTGTGTTTTTTACGGTGCAGGAGGAGGCTCCCACCCGTTGCTCGTCCCGTATGACACTCTGACAGCCAAGGAAAAAGCCAGGGACAGAGAAAAGGCTTACGAGCTTCTCAAATTTCTTCAACTCAATGGATTTGCGGTCACTAGGTAAAAGGAAGTCATTGAAGTTCAATCGCATTGAAGAACCAACTGAATCAATAAAACTCAATGAGTCATGATTGTTTTTGATGCTTCCTCCAGGGGGTTGAAAGACATGGAGTCAGACATTTCATCTATCGAGAAGCGCTTCGCATATGGTTTCCTGCAGAAGCTGTTGAAGTGGATGGAGATCGCTCAGGAGTTCATAGCTCATCTTGGTAAAATGTGCAATGGGATAATGGAGGATAACCAACGAATGAGTCACTGTTGAATTTGAATATCTCAACAACACTTCAACATGTCTTTCATGGTTTTCAGAGGCTGTGGTGAGCAGTGGCCGAGTGGAGAAGTCGCCTCATGAGCAGGAGATCAAATTCTTTGCCAAGGTGAGAGCAGACTCGTGACGTAGTAGCATCATCTAGAGATGAGAGATGCTGTTTAGTTCAACTTTAACTTAATGTCTACTGCGGGGAAAAAGAAGTGTGGTGATATGATAATGAGGAACTGTGTTTGTCTCAGATCCTGATGCCCCTGATCAACCAATACTTCAAAAACCACTGTCTGTATTTCCTCTCTACGCCAGCCAAAGTCCTAGGCAGTGGAGGACATTCCTCTAACAAAGAGAAAGAGATGATTGCCAGGTACCCTGGTCTCACACATTGTTGTGTTGCTTCTACATTCTTATACTTCAACTAGTGGGATGGCTTTAGCTCTTCTCATCTTCTCAAGTCTGTCCTATCGAGCCTGTGCTGTAATTTCTGCCTTTATCTTTATTCTCAAGATTCCTTACCTTTGTCTGCAATTCCTTCTCTTTTCTATTGGTTTTCCTTCATTCTGTAGTATCTTCTGTAAAATGGCTGCTCTGGTGAGACACAGAGTTTCTCTCTTTGGTAAGATATCTGCTCTGTCCTGAGGATTTACTTTTGGCTACTTGAGTTTATAATTGCTTTTTTCCATTGCTTTCTCTCCCTCTTATTCTCATTGAGTTAACATAATTTCAGTTACTTAAGAAAATTGGTTCCAGTCTGGTTTTGTAAATCTGAAAGATTTCTGTATGATGTTCCCAGTCTTCTTTATAACTAAGTGACTTTGTCCCACCTGTGTAGGAAATGACGCCACTGCTATTGTCAACTGCCTTCACATCCTGGCCCGGTCTCTTGATGCAAGGTAATCTATTCTTGTAAGAAACGTGTTCAGTAAGCAAATCCAATGTTATTGGACCCAATAAGTCTTTTCAGATGTTCTTAATAGCACTCTCACCTCCATATTCCTCAGGACAGTGATGAAATCTGGGCCTGAGATTGTGAAGGCAGGGCTCCGCTCGTTCTTTGAGGGTGCCGCAGATGATATAGAAAAGATGGTGGAGAACCTCAAACTGGGAAAGGTGTCTAAAGGCAACCAGGTATGACAAGTGTTTACGGGATAGCGTAGGATACTGTTTAAATTCTCCAACTGAAATGTCTTGCTCATCATTTCTTAATGCACTGACTATCTACAGCAGGTGAAGGGCGTGTCCCAGAATATCAACTACACCACCATCGCTCTGCTTCCCGTCCTCACCTCCCTGTTTGACCACATCTCTCAGCACCAGTTTGGAGATGATGTCATTCGTGAGTCTTATTTTATTGGCATTACATTTTCTTCTTTTAGCAGAAGCTCTTGACCATAGCCACTCGTGGGACCGTGCATATGTCCTCAAAGCATTTATGTGATGACAAAGCAATGAAAATTGCAGGTTGTAGAAGCCATTATCAAATGATACACCATATGCTGTGACAACTACAGCTGTGTTCTCCAGAAATACAGACATGTTCCCTTCAACGTTCACTGGATGAAGTCTAGCCTCGAATATGTATGTATTGTTGACTTTGTTTCCTGTGTGTTTGGTCTTGGCCAGTGGATGATCTCCAGATGTCATGTTATCGCATCATGTGCAGCATCTACTCCCTGGGCACAGTCAAGAACCCTCACGTGGAAAGGTGAGTTGGTCAGGTTCTGCTGCCCGGTTCTCTCCAGAGCAGGAATTTCAGCCTGCTTGCCTATGAGTTTGACTGGCCTTGTCTCCCCTCCTCCAGACAGAGACCAGCTCTGGGAGAGTGTCTGGCCCATCTGGCGGCTGCTATGCCCGTGGCCTACATGGAACCTCATCTCAACGAGTACAACGCCTTCTCTGTCTACACCACCAAGACCCCCAGAGAAAGAGCCAGTGAGTGTTGGTCTCCTGGGACTTCTGTTCACCCGTGACTTCTACTGATGTTCTGAAAAGTCTGTCCGCTTAGTTCAAACCTTGTCTATCTCTCTCTCACTCTCTGTCCCTCCCTCTCTCTCTGTCTTGATTCATTTAGTTTTGGGTCTGCCTAACGAGGTCCAGGAGTTATGCCCAGACATCCCAGAGCTGGACATCCTGTTGAAAGAGATTGGGGACTTGGCAGAGTCTGGGGCCCGTTACACAGAGATGCCCCATGTGATTGAGATCACTCTTCCCATGCTTTGTAACTACCTGCCCCGCTGGTGGGAGAGAGGATTGGAGAACTTCCCCGAGCTGGAGGGCTGTCTGTGTACCGAGGTCACCTCGGATCACCTCAACCAGCTGCTGGGGAGCATCATGAAGATTGTCGTCAACAATCTGGGAATTGATGAGGCCTCCTGGATGAAGAGGCTGGCTGGTGAGTCCTCACACAATGCTACATTTGCATACAGTCCCCTCCAAAGTATAGGAACGGTAAGGCAAATTCCTTTGTTTTGTTGTTCACTGAAGACGTTTGGGTTTAAGATCAAAAGAAAGAAATAACACATCGAATCATATAGTAAATAAGTGTTCAACAAATTTAAATATGTCTGTGTGTATATATATATACATGGAACCTCATCCATGTATATACACACACAAACACAGATGTGCTCATAAATTTGCCTGCCCTGGCTGAAATTATGGTATTGATTGAAATAGGATAGTGATCATACGAAGCCATTTATTATCACATAGTTGTTTAGCTCCTTTTTAAATCACAATGATGACAGAAATCACCCAAATAGCCCTGATCAAAAGTTTACATACCCTTGAATGTTTGGTTACAGACACACACGGTTATACTGTCAGGAATATGAGTTGGAACCCAAGCGCGGATTGGAAGGGCGAGGGGGGACAGACAGGCAGAGTAATCGGGGTTAGACAGAGGATCGGTACTCAGACAGGCGGCGGAGGTACTGACCGGTGGCAGGTAGAGTGGTCAGGGACAGGAAGGAGGTCGATACAAGAGAGAGTCGGATAACCGGGAAAGAGCTTGCTAATAGCACAGAGGGGCACGCGACTGAAGACCATGACCCGGCAGGGAAGAGTTGACAGGGCTCCATAGTAATACTGTTAGGGATGAGACTAGTGGAAACAGGTGTGTGATAGTTGATTGGGTACAGGTGTGGGAGTAGATAATGGCGAACAGGTGCGCGATCCCAGCTCAGGGAGGCGGGGACGTGACAGATACACACAGGTGAAAATGACAACTAAAGAATAATTTCCCACCCCTGTGGTTTTTAAAATTACAGTTAGTGTCTGTGTATAAATGATCAATAAATGTGTTAGCTCTCTTGTGGATGCACTAAGCAGGCTGGATATAGAGCCATGGGGAGCAGAAAAGAACTGTCAAAAGACCAGTGTAACAAGGTAATGGAACCTCAAAAAGATGGAAAAGGATATAAAAAGATATTCAAAGCCTTGCAAGTGCAGTCAGTACTGTTCAATCACGTATTAAGAAGCGGATTATTCAAGGATCTCTTGATACCAAGCCAAGGTCAGGTAGACCAAGAAAGATTTCAGCCAAAACAGGCTGCTCTGGAAAAAGATGGTGTGGTTGTTACAAGGTGCAATTACGATGATACTTGAACAAAAACTAGATGCATGGTCAAGTTGCCAGAAAGAAACCTTTATTGTGCCAATGCAACAAAAAAGCCTGGTTACAATATGCCCGACAACGGCCTGACACGCCTCACATCTGCGGGCACATTGAAATTTGTAGTGACAATACCAAAATAGAGCTTTATGGTCACAAGCAAAAGCGCTATTTTTGGAGAGGGGTCAACAAGGCCTATAAAGAAAAGAATACCATCCCCACTGTGAAGCATGGTGGTGGCTCACTGATGTTTTGGGGGAGTGTGAGCTCTAAAGGCACTGGGAATCTTGTGAAAATGTATGGCAAGTTGAATGCAGCATGTTGTCAGAAAATACGGGCAGACAATTTGCATTATTCTGCACAAAAACTATGCATGGGATGCTCTTGGACTTTGCAGCATGACAATGGCCCTCACAGTCTCCTGACCTTAATATTATCGCACCACTCTTGGGAGATCTCAAATGTGTGGTTCATGCAAGATGACCGAAGACTTTGCATGACCTGAAGTCATTTTGACAAGTCAAATGGGCAGCTATACCACTGCAAATTAAACGCTTCTGTTCCTCACTCAACTTTCCTTTTCAACTTGTTTAGAAAGTAAAGAAAAAGCTGCAGTGGTATCATCATTTTTTACAGAGATGTATAATAGCAGTTCACTGAGGGCATGCAAACTTTTGAACACAACTGTAAATATAATATTTCCTGTTCTTCTAAGTAACCACCCTTGATGACAGCTTTGCACATACTTGTCATTCTCTCTATATAATCTCTGTGTGTTTTCTGTTGCCAACTCCTTCACCACTCCTTTTGGGTTTAGTGTTCTCCCAGCCTATTGTGAGCAGGGCCAAGCCTGAAATGCTCAAGTCCCATTTCATCCCCACCATGGAGAAGCTGAAGAAGAGGACCGGAAAGGTGGTGGCGGAGGAAGACCACCTGCGTATGGAGGGGAAGGCAGAGGGGGACGAGGAGGAGGGAACCATCAGGGATGAGTTTGCTGTGCTCTGCAGGGACCTGTACGCCCTCTACCCTCTCCTCATCCGCTATGTGGACAATAACCGGTACAGTACGATTAGGGTCTGGTAGTGTTGTTTATTTCTTAGAAGTATAAACCTTTTCGGAGGCAATCAGCTGCCGTTTACATACAGTCTTTCATCCACATATTGGTTTCAATACCGGCAGTCTCCTGATTGCTTGAACCCTGATGAGATGTGCTCTGTTTGCAGGGCAAGGTGGTTGACATGCCCAGACCCAGATGCCGAGGAGCTTTTCAGAATGGTCGGAGAGGTCTTCATCTTCTGGTCCAAATCCCATGTGAGTCAGTTCTTGAGAGGAACTATTTCTCTCATATCGCCTCTTTGATCTCCACTGCTGGCCTGCATCCGAAGCTAAGTGATGTCCACCTTTGTTGGCACATTGGATGCTGCTGGAAGTGGTGTTAGAGGGCCCATTTTTCTCTAATATAAAGGGGATATTGCCGTGCGTAGATTTCTGTCTTCTGCGTAGGTTTCTGTCTTTCCATAAAATCGGTGTCCTGACCCTCTGTGAACTTTAATAAAGATCACATGGGGCTCCTCTACTGAACATTTCTAACAGAAGTATTCAATTTGCAGTGGTGTCTTAAATTGAACCCTTCTCTTCCTCACTCAAAAACGTCTTTTTGGACTTTTTTGGAAAGGAATCAAAAAGGTGCAGTGGTGTCTTAATTTTTTCCATATATATATATATATATATATATATATATATATATATATATATATATATATATATA